>PVJA010027434.1:0-20872 GCA_004027025.1 Myocastor coypus
ACCGTTTAAAAAAGATTATAAAGTATTATTTACCATTTGAAACTAAGGTCACCTTCTCATTGTTGGCGCACTCAACATTCAAAGAAGAAAGGTGTATTTTGTTTGTGTTTTCAGATTATCTTAGGTTGCTGGAATGAAGAAGTAGCTATAGAGGTGAGTATGGAGATTTCTAAGAACGGCACAGAGGGAATTTCCGTTGACCATGTTTTTCTTCATCTATGTATCTTTTCTTTTGTTGTAAACCTGAAAGTAAAATGATATTTTGACTATAAATATAAGACTTAAAAGTGGGACGAAGCCTGCGTGTCCATTCCCAGATTAATGGATAAATCCAACGAATAGTATTTGCACGTGGTAGCACGCTACTGTGTCACAATGCAGGAAAAGTTGACCCATTTTAGGAAAATAGATTCAAGTAGAGGTTAGGATGCGGAGTAAAATAAGCCATACCCATGATCTTCAAAATCAAATGTCGTATTTTGTGGGACAAGTCCAACAGCTAGCCTTGTGTAAACAAAGAGCAACGTAGACAAAGAAAGAAAGAAATTAACGAGACAGTCCATTCGCATAGGCCCAACTCAGTATGCATGGAGCAGTGACAACGCGGGGAGTCAAGCGATTTGAAGTGGCGCAAGGATGGAGATACAGTTGCAGCAACCTTCTAGAAGGCACGGGGCGATTCTGTGCTTCAGCCAGCTTGGCTTGCAACGAGACCACTGACTTTCAGAACAAGTTTTTCCAGGGTTTAGCATGGCACCCTTCAATATATGACTTTAGCTTTCCAATGGGATGCACACATGCCATCGTTATGACCTTTTTCCAAAGTAGTCTGGAAGGACTCTTTCTCAACGATCTGAGAATGGAACATCAATACTACAGCGGGTGCCCCTGCAGCCTGCAGGGCACAAGAAGGAAACCTCTCAGAGGCAGCACAACAGGTCCCAGCCATGTACCCAGCGGGCATCACACATGTATCCTTCACACGCTCCATGGTGTCATTGTGAGCGGCATACCTCAACATTTGGAATCAACTCAGGATTCCAAGATAGCCAGGACAGGGCAAAAAGATGCTGGAAATAAGGCAATCTGTAGAACTGCTAGAAACAGGCAGACATGCTGGATACCTGGGTTCAACATGCGTACGAGGACTCTGGAGAGGACTAGTAGCTTTGGCACTTGTATGCCGATAATTTTTTCAAACACTTAGGTGTTGGGAGCAACAGACTCAGGAAATGGATCCAGTGTGTGTAGGTGGGACTGGGCCTTAGTGCCTAAAGCAAAGGAGTGACCCCAGTGCTCAGCAAAACATCCTGTCTGGTTCAGGTCAGGAAATTTATCAAGCGTGTGGAGGTGGGACTGGGTATTAATGCCTAAAGCAAACAAGGTATCCCACTGCTGAGAAAAACATCCTATCTGGTTGTGGCTAGCTATTAGTTGCCAAGCAACCTTGTGTCATCTGATACAGGGTTTACAAAAGTATAAATAAAGGATTGTTTTTGTATGAGCTGACCGAGGCATGCCCATCAGGCAGCCCGGCGACCGTCCAGGCCAGCTTTGCGTCTTCTTGTCTGTCTGTCTCATTGCTACGGCCGCGCCTGCTTGCTGTCGACCCGCTGGCAATGAGAACAATAGACCCCTTACGCGTAGGACCTTTCTCTATTTTGGACATTATTTATAAAGTGGGCACCACAAGCATATAAGGCATAGATGACTGCTCAGAGGCAGTTGGCTAGAGTCCTAATTTTCATAAAAACTGAAAGAATGTTGGGCTGGCCAATAACTCACTGCACTAAAGCACCTGCTAAGGCACATGCAGGAGCCGGGGGTTCAATGCCCAGTCTGCCATGCCAGCCCCGGCTCTGGGCCACAGAGAGTGATTGTGATTGTGACTGAGCATGGTGGATCCCCAGCTCAGGGGAGGCTGATAACAGGTGGATTGCTACGAGGCCATTCTATCACGCTGTGTAGAGAGACCCTGTAGACCCTATAGCCCTTGTCCTGCAATACTATATACATATATTTGTAACATGAAACCAAATGTTCTTGGCTTCTTGCTCAAAGACCCTCAACATTCTGGTAAACTCCCAGAATCCCCAGGGTGGCCACAGAGGAAGGAGAGGAGGAGAGGCAGGGGTGCAAAGAGGCCACGGAAAGGGCCGGTGCTGCCTATGCCTGGGAAGCAGGGCTTCTGCCTCCCACATGGGAGACAGGATTTCTGTTCTTTACCCTGTAAAGTTTTATATTCCACCTTTGAGGTAGAACTCAGTTATAACATTTCTAGTAAGGCAGCATGTACCAGAAAGAAAAAAAAATCTTATATTTTATATATAATATATATATACACAATATGTATATATGTGTGTGTATCTATCTATCTATCTATCTATCTATCTATCTATCTATCTATCTATATGTTGCTGTCATGTTGACTATCAAAAAACAGAATTGTACAGGGGCATTGGTCTATAATATGTGTTCCTTAGCTTCTACGCAGGAGGACTGTTGAATTTGTCCTCTACACAACTTTTTCGTGAAGATTTTTAACATTGTTCATAATACTACAGGCTTGACAAGCCCACCACGTGATTGTTTAACCAAGTAGAAACGAGGATATTGCCTGAGATAAGCAGGACAGCCGTTTGAGCTTTAAGTAGGGTGATCCGTACAGCATGTAACCTAGACACACATGAAGTTGATTGGGACCAATAAGATTATGCAGGACGCGTAACACACACTTGTGCTAGGATTGGTGTCTAAGGAAATTGAAGAGCGGGTAATATTCTAGTCGTGTGCAGATAGGGATGTTCGTCTTTGGGAAGCCTGAAAGAGCTGTGATTTGGAAATGTGGATATTTTGAAACCACTGTTCATTTATGTATATGCAAGACTTCATTTAGTTTTACAGGCTGCGCTTGAACTCACCAGTACTCCGGGCTGCTGTCAAACTTGTGGTAATCCTCCTGCCTCAGCCCCTGAGCTGCTGGGTTTACAGGTATTTGCGCCATATCCAGCCATAAAACAGATAATTTGGAAGGGGGTGGAAATGATAAGGACTGTGACTGGAAAAAGTAAGCTATGCTTCCATACTTCTATGCAAGTCTTTCAGTTTTAAAACATTTCATGGGCTGGCAAGATGGCTCAGCGGTATACAGCTTAGGCTACTGCAGCAACCGCTGTTCGTTCACAGGTACCACATGATATGCCAGCCCCACCTCAAGGGCAGACTGAGCTGGCCATAATATAAAAATAATAAATAGATAAATAATATTTTAAACTTGATGCCTTATTATAGCTCATTGGTATACAATGGAGATTGAAGTAAAAAAAAAAAATCATTCACTGCTGTCCCCAGTTACAGAATGACATGTAAAGTTAGAGTAGTGGGTTTTATCTTCATTATGACAGTTTGCATCTCTAAAATTGACAATTTCACAGTTTTTCTGTTGTCTTTGTGTTGACAGTTTTGTCACATTTAGGTCGCATAAAAGCCACATATCAAATACTCTTCCTTAGCATGATTTTGTTATTTGACTCTTGTAACTCAGTTTGGATACAGTTAGAATGTTCTAGAGAATTATATAAAAAAAGAGCTACCACAACATCAAGGAATGCAAAATAGTACTAAGTCTCACAAAGTCACTTCAGATTCCAATTAACTATTATCCCTATAATATATAGTGTGATTCACTAGGCTTATAGCAATGTAGAGAACAGAAATACATTACAGTGAGAAGAAGCAGGAAATTGTGCACTCAAAAATACATCTACGCATGTAAATTCAGATTCCAAAGAGGGGCACATTCATCCCTGGGTATCGTGCCATAAAAGTCATATTTTTCCTCTGAGAAAAAGGAGCGTGTGTACCAGGTTGCACTTTAGAAGTCACGTTATACTGAACGTCAATAAAATAACAGCGGCAGTGGAGGTACAGTTCTTGCAGGACTCCAGAGAAACCTGAACCTGTTGTCTGTGTTGCTCTGCCCAGCTGGCCCTGGGACAATGCCACACTTACAAATTAAACAGCAAGCTTAATTTGGCTCCTGGGGACTTTGGTCCCCAGCCAGGTCTCTTTCAATGGAAGCTTTAGCCAGAAAACTGTTTGGGGAGAAACACTGCTCATTTCCTGGTCCTCAGGGAGCACGGAAGGAAGCACTGCCTGACGGGAAGCGGGCTGAGAGGGCCACTAAAGTCATGTTTCCAAGACAAGCAGGAGAATTTTCAAATATATTTTGCTGGTCCGCTGGGAACACCCCAAGACCACACGTGCATAGGAAAGCTCAGCCAGTGCTGTGCCCTAGGGCTTGGGCAGTGGGCTTGTTCTTTCTCAAAGATCCAGCAGGCCATGGAACTGGCCTGACTGAAGGTTCACTTAGAGCCCCTGTGACTGGAAAACTGAGGCCACGTCAAACACAGATGGTCTCTGACCTTGAAGATGTTTCCAGAGAATGTAAGGTCATGTGATGACCACCTGTGACAGTCTAACCATTCTCCCCACTCAGTAGACAGTTACAAAGTGTCTTTGCATGTAATTCAGCTCAGCACACAGGCTTTGAGCTTCCGCAGAGAAAGGGGTCCATGGCAGCCTTTTAACATGAATGCACAGTGCAGTGTGTGTGTGTGTGTGTGACAGTTTTTACTGTGTTCATAATGACATCATCGCTTTCCACACATCATTTTTCGCTTTGGTTTTAAAAGGTGATCATGAAGACACATTTTTCCTTTCAAGATTCTTGTATTGTTTCTTGTAAAATCATGAGAAATGTCTCTGATCCTTCCTCCTTGTGGCGTCTAAAACCTGATTCGGGGTTGCTGTCTTTACGAGTGTTGTAATAAAGTGATTTCTCATGCATTTTTTTTCTGTGCCTGCCTCCTTTGAAAAAGTTTTGGTCCAAAATAGAAGAGGAGCAGCATACTTGTAAGGGTCCTTGCAGAATACCTGAATGAGCAGTGACTGGAAAATGTATATGAGGAGCACACTGAGCTATGTTGTACCAGAGGACAGTCAAGCTGGTTATGCAGTGGAAGTCAGAACATCAAGTGGTTGACAGGAATTTGTTTTACACAAAGTTAATTCTTTTCCTAGATGACATCAGGAATATTTCAACTGTTCACAATTGAGCAAGTGTGTTGTACACCTGGGATTTATTTAAAAAAAAAAAAAGAAACCAGGCTGAAAGAAAAACACACTAGAGGGTGTGCAAACCATGTGAATCCCACCGTATATTTAACAAAAAGTTATGGTTGTCCCATGGATTACAATGCTCAGTTGACAGGCTGCGGAGATAGGTCAGTAGAAAAAACATTTGCCTGGCAAGGGCCGGGTTCTGAGTTCAAGCCCTGCTACCGCAAAGAAAACAATAACAATAATAAGTTAACACAACTTTAAATATCACGGTATCTCTTTTACACGAGAAACTAAAAATATATATACTCCTATCCATTAGGAAAAAAATGCAGAAGATAAACAAACAGCTGACAGAAGAATGTAAGTATCAACTACTTTCTAAAGACCAGCAGAAATCAGCAATACAACTATCCAAGTCACTCTGCATCTGTCCTGAAATATAACTTACATTTTTAAATTTTCCTCATCCTCAGTTTTCGTTCTTATTAAACAATCTATTGCAGCAACATGGCATACAGCCTTTGAGGGCAACGCAACACATTAAAGTTAAATGTTGGACCCAGCCTGAAGAGCCAAAACATAGTCAGAAAAAGTGGAGTACTACTCTGCCATAAAAATGGATATCTTTGGTCACTAGTAAGACAATGCAGGCACCATGAAATAAAAAAACAAACAAACAGGAATTAAAGAGAACCACACTCACGAGCTTAATTATTTCATGATGTCTCTTGCACCACAAGTTGTACCCACAAAGAAATAAAGAGCAAAATAAACACTGGAGAACGAGAGGCAGGGAGATTCATAATCCTCAACGATAATGTGATAAAAAGAAGAAAAGGAAAGCGGGGGAAAAGAGGGACAAGAAGCATTAAGATCTCCGTGGGCACACTCGGTCCAAAGACTGCAAGTCACGCAGTTGCCAACGCACGCTTAGGCGCGGTGAGGGGAGCAGGAAAGGAGCGAGTCCTTCATTTCAGGGAAACCAGCATGCGGGAGGAAGGTCAAAGCAGCCCACAGCGTGGCGTCCTGCCACTTACACCGTGACGCTGGCCCAAGAAGAACCCCTGAAAAAACACATTTGGGCTCTGACATCTTCAATGCCTGAGTCCAGTGATGCAGAAAATCTTCAACCCCACCATGAACAAACCTGGGTGGGGGTGGCCATCGAGGTATAAACCTTTGGTAAGGGAGAGATAAGTATTTTCAAGCAACATACATGCATGGGCGGAAAGCTTAGAATATTTCGTGGGATTTATGCTGCGTGCAAGAATCTGTTCCGTTCTGTTCTGTTCTGTTCTGTTCTGTTCTGTTCTGTTCTCTTCTCCTCTCCTGTTTGTTTGTTTACTTATTTATTTATTTGGTACAGGGTTTCACTATACAGCTCAAACTCATAGTGATGGTCCTGTCTCAGCCTCCCCAGCCCTGAAATTGCACATTCGAAGCACTACACCCGGTTTCTAGGCTGGCGTAGCTCGCCCAGGGTTCTGAGGTAGGGATGGCGTGCAGCATCGGGGATCGAACCTGGATAGCGGAGCTGGCCAGGCAGGCAGGGAAACCGCCAAGCTATCGCCCCCAGGCCAAGAATGGGCGTGGCTCTTGTTGCGGAAGCAATGACGTGATATGCGGTGGCCAGGCACGTGACAGCAGAGCAATGCAGTCCTAGAACACAGGTCGCGGAACACATTTATTGTTCGTGGAATTGTCGTGATTTGAACATAACCCACAACAGTTACAGCATGAACAAGTGTACACCATCTGACAGTGTAAGCGTGACACCAATAAATTAGAGTGTGAAAAGGTTTAGGTATATGGAAGACCGTCTGGAGCTCAGGAAATATTGGATTTTTTAATATGTCAAGTTCTCTGTTTATGAAGCCTTTCCTTAAGGAGAGCGGGGAAAGACAGAGGAGCCGTGAGTTGGAGCGGTAGCTTTCTTGGTAAACTGCACGCGCGTAGGTCTAGGACAGCGGACATGCATCACTACTTAGACGACTTCATCCTGCATCAGGTTCTGAATTGCTAGAGACCTTATTGAGGAAAATAATGTGTAAGAATATTACAATGGAAGTAGTGCGACAATGGGTAAAATTATTGTTCAGAATTGTTACGGTTTGTGTGTAGGTGTCCCGCCCAAAGCCTCCTGCAGTCATGGGGGGGCCCTTCTGGAATTCACAATTGCTTATTGTGAAAATGGGCGCAGCCTCTCCCCTGCAGCAGGTGATTTGCCTTGCAATGTAAGGTAGGAAGAGAAGTTCGCTGCTTGAGCTGCTGCTAGCTCTCCCAGTGCTCCAGCTCTCTGCCTGCCGCCATGGAAGGTGGCCCTCTGCCATGTGTCACTCTGCCTTGGAGCCAGCTGAACATGGACTGAAACCTCCACGAACCGTGAGCTAAGTAATCCTTTCCTTCCCTCATTTTGAGTGTCGGCTGTTTGTCTTAGCAAAGAGAGGAGTTGTTAATACATAAATTGCATCTCAGTAACTTGCTAGTCATTATATGTTTACACTTTAAACTTTTCATCTGACAAGAAAAAGACAGTAACTACCAAAAATAAATAAATAAATAAATAAAAGACTATTTTGTCAAAAACGCAGCATTACAATCAGCAAAACCAAAATCGAATGTCAGCTGTAGGGAGACGAAGGGGTCAATAAGGGACCTGTAGTCTTGTGACTTAAATACTGTTGGTGATTATAAATACGACAGCATATACTGAGGTCTGTCTGTGGACAAGAGCCTTAAGAGAAAATGTGTGTGTGCCATGGTGACACAGGGATGTAGAGGAGAAAGAGGTGGTTTGCAGGATGCTTAAGAAGGCGGCAGCACCGATGGTGTGGCGGAAGCGGTAAACAAAGGAAGTGTATCTTGTCCTGCGTCAGTCCGTCCTTCCGGACCTGTCCGCTGGGCACCTGGGGAGCTCTGCTGATACATCTCACTGTCTGAAAAGACAATGGGTACATTGTGGGTGTGGCAGGTGGACGGAAGTAGGCCATACGGTAGTGGACTTTTAAGACGAAAGGTGAATATCTCATCAATTGTGCCTTCATAGATTTAGAAGGCCGGCTGTGTCCACAGGACCCTATCAGGAGGGGGAAGAGAGGCAGATATGATTACTGTCATTTTCTTGTCACATGAAAAATTTAAAGTGTAAATGGGTAGTGACGAATAACTTACTGAGACGCAATTTGTCTGTTCTGGTGTTAGTATAGATATATTCAGTTGGAGGACATGTTGTAAAGGCTCCACCTGGTGGAAATAATGACTTCGTAAACAGTGACAAAATTCATGTCCAATGTGTTCTAGTTTTAAAAATAAAATAAAATAAAATAAAATAAAATAAAATAAAATAAAATAAAATAAAGAAGTTTTCTAGCCTTGCTGATGCCAGACGAACTTGGAGACACAACTCGGTTTTCTTTTATGTTTTTTTTTAAATTTTTTTTGCCAGAAAATAAAAATCATTAAAAAGAAACAAAACAAAACAAAAAACAAAAAGTAAAACAAAACAAAACACAGAATTTTGCAAAGCAAAATAATATCAATGTGACACCCTCCATAATGTTCCCTTCAAATTACTCATCCAGATTACCACATACAAGTGTGAAAAACTTGCCCAAAAGGATAAAAAAATTTAATAAGAGAGAAAAATTATACATTAACTGTGCCCTTCAATATACCTGCAGAAATCAACAGTACAGTTATTTTAGCTGTCATGTGTGCGTGTGTGTGTGTCTGTGTGTGAGTGTGTGTGTATTTTCTTCCGTATTTATTTTCTCCTTTTCTTCATATCAGTTGTGAAGGACTCGTCGTTTTGTGTGTGTGTGTTTTTGTTTGTTTGTTTGTTTTGCAATACTGGTGTTTGAACAGAGGACCTTGCGCTTGCCAGGCAGGCAGTTACTCAGCTGAGCTGTCCCCTGAGCCCTTGTCTATTTGCTTTTAATGCATTTGGTTGTGGCACGGTCTCACTGTGCAGCTCGGAACCAAGGTGATCCCATTGCTTGCAGCCTGCCCAGCTCTGGGATTATAGGTGCGCGGCACTCCTCCCAGACTCTGGCGAGCTCAGGCTGCCCTGGCGGCTGGGCCCGTGTGCCATGCGGTGCCTCGGATTGGACCACAGTCCCTGCACTGGGCTGAGCTAGGCTCAGCCGGCACACTGGTGCGCTGAGCTAGCCCGCCTTTGCAGTCAACAGTTTTTGAAAAGCATTAACGGCACGCTGCAGGCTGGAGCTGAGTTTTAGAAGAAGCTACTAAAATAGGAGATATTAAAAAGCTTAAAGAAAATCCTAATATGTAAAAAACAAGGAAACAAAGAAACAAACAAACAAAAAAACCCAGCACCACTCTTTCTGAAATGGGATTTTTCCCCAAGGAGGGATTCCCCAGGACTCATAGGGGGATAGTTAGTAGCTACTAAGGTGACCATGTTGGAGAAATCTGATGAAAGACAAAAGCGTGCGATCCACACCAAATGCAGACTAAACCGTCGTGTGTCTCATGGCCAACGGCCGAGGAGGGGGTCTGTGGCTGTGGCCTAAGCTCCTGCCTGGCAAGCGTAAAGTCCAGAGATTGGACATGGGTAAAGATCCGTTATCAGAAGATGGCGATGCAGACGCTGGTACAAACCAGTGCCGCTAAGTAGGTGGTGGCCACGATTGAATTATTGAACCAGGCAGATGCTATTTTCACCACACGTCTCCGTCAAAATCCACGCATGAGCAGCGTGGCAGGAAAGAAATTAGTATTGACATAGGAGGCTAGAGTCATTGACACAGCAGATAGGATGCCTTTCCCACCAACAAACAATTCCAAAGTGTGGAAATTACCACAGGTAACTTTTGTGCCGTTTCATTTTTGAAATGTATTGAGTGCCGGGCCCCCAGCGTCGGTGTACGTAGATCACACTCGCAGTGGTTCTGCTCTTGCCGGCCTCCCAAGGGCTGGGGTTACAGGCTCACGCCCCAGCGCCCAGTCTGGTTCCAGCACATAGCCAAGCATATAAGACAATGCTCGATGATTTTGTCTATCGATTGGTCTATCTTCTATATCCTAGGGGGCAAAATGCCGAATATTTTGAAATGTCAGGGTGAAAACCTCTTATTGTATGGCTTGATTACAGTTTGCCTCTTACGCTAAGGAGAGATTTTTTTTTTTTTTTTTTCCCTTGAAGCAACTAGGTGCAAGTATCTTTCTTTCAGGTCAATAATGACCGGTGTCCATTTTTAAGGCGGGTTCCCCGCTTGAAACTGAATTGCAGGGGTATCCTCTATTGCTGCATATCAAGGCCTGTGTGGTGTAACTGTCGTGGACATTTCGTGTCGTTGGGAAGGATACAGCCTCACTCATGTCACGGTGCTGCAGCACGGTCTTTTAGCGTTCTGGGTTCCCGTAATGTTTCTCGTGGTTATTTGGCTTTATGACCCAACTCGCCATTTGTTCCCCCGCCTTCTAGAAGGTGCCTGGTTTGCAGTATTGCTCTTTCTCTATCATCCATTCTGACCTGACTATTAGAACAGTTAACAGGGTGAACCTCGGATTCACTTATTGGTGGGAGGACATTTTGTATTCCCGAAATTATTTCTCAAAAAGCCTGTCTTATTTTATTAGTCTAAAGAGAGAAAAAAAAAAAAAAAAAAACAAAAAAAAAACATACAAATGACACAGAATTTCAAAGCCGCTCTGATTCCATGACATAGATTTGTAAAATTGGTCTAAGAATTCCTCTTTTGTGTTTCCTATCTTACGCCACCCAATTTGCTCCTTCCAGTGGCGAAATCTCTTTCCTTTTCACAATATCTATTATACTTTTAAATCATCTTTCCTCTCTCAATTTTTTAGGCTCAGGAGACAATACAACATGTGCAAGTGGGAGTCTGATTTATTTCACATAGGACTGTGGTCTGTAGGTGCGTCTATTTGGCTATAAAAATCTCACACCTACCTTTTGTTACAGCTCAGTCGTACTCCATTGCATAAAATAAATCTTTTCTATCCGTTCCTAGGTTAATAGAGACTTGGCTGGCTTCCTCCACTTGGCACCTTCTTCTAGATTCTGTTCTCATGACTGAGTGCTCTTTTCTCAAATTTTCCCCCAGGGTAGCTGTGTGTGTGTGCGGGGATGGCTAGGTGGAGATGCTTTCTTCTGTTACATTGCTTTAGGAACCTTCTTTTTATAGCTATGCTGAGCCAATGTGATGCTGCAACTGTGTGGTATTTCTAAAACTGACGTAACATAACATTTCCTGTTTCCCACTTGTTGCACAAAATGGCTCTGCCTGTCTATTGCTGTGTTTACATCCGTGTGTTTCCTTGAGTGAGTGTGTGTGTGTGTGTGTGTGTGTTTGTATACACACAGACAGACACCTTTCACACACATTTTTTTTCTAGCTTCCTGAAGAATGAATGAACCCACAAACGGCGCAAGAAACTGGACATGAGGTCGGTTGCTTTTGACGACCAGGGCCGTTCACATCTATAGGCTGTGCCCACCCAGGAATAGGGCATGATTTTACAACTGGTGGTGCTTCCTTGCAATTATTTTGTCAGCGTTTAACACTCTCATACAGATGCATCGTCACTTTTGCTAGTTTAACTTTGTAGCTCTTTGAAGCTGAATGCCTTTCTTGTAAATTTCTACTTCAGATAACGCTCTGTAGGTACATAGCCATGCGCCTCATGTGCTGCGCAGATTTTGCCGACTCAAACTTTGCTGGAGATTTTCATTACTTCCAATTCTATTTTTGTGGCAGGGACTGGAGTCACTTCATTTCTCTGCAACGTGGTCTATTGTTTTTTTTAAATGTCACTTTCACTACTCGTCCCCAGTTTCAGTGTTCCCAGATCTTATCCCTGCCTCATCGTGTTGGCTGAGAATTCTGGCACTACTTTGAGCAACTGCGGCGAATGTGGCCATCTGCTGCTCACCCCAGACTTCAGTTTCAAAGTCTTTATTATCTATGAAAATGGGAATGCAGTGTGAAATCATTCTGAATCTTCACTTTAACCGTACAGGTCAGGAAAGTCCTCAATTCCTCTCTAAGTCCCCTCTCATCGCATTGCAGACCCACTGCTATAGGTTCAACATTAGCAATATTGAAAAGTAACCGCAGATGATGTTGATGATATCAATTTATTGAATGCATTAAGATGCAGAAAGTTTAAGGCAGGCGTACGCGGGGATTCGGACAAAAGTCAAGACCTAAGCTCAGCAGTTCACTACAAAGATGAGACTGCGGTGGCAAGATCAGGGTACGGGATCACCCGAAGAACGACTTCGACGTATTCCACAGGGGGGCAGATACTGCTACCTCTGCAGCGAAAAAAGAGAAAGCAAAAAACACACAAAAACATATTAAAGCACAGCTGAGCTGATATTAGCTGCACGATCTTCCTGAGAGTCGAAATAATAATAATAATAATAATAATAATAATAATAATAATAATAATGTGCTTATCAGGAGCAGATTACACATTCTGGGTCAAAATATTTTCAAAAATTTTGGTAACAAAGATGCTGCGGTTTGAGAACGTAAACTCTTCGTGGACAGAGAACACTTATGACTGTAGCTGCTGATAAGCCATTAATTTTCCTGGACTTAGCAACAGGATTGATCTTGAAAAATGGCAATGTACAGCCTGGGGAGAAACTGAGTGCTCTAAGTGCCTGCCTGGCCAGCACAGGCACCTCAATCCGTCCCCAGCTCAAGCCATGCTGCCCTTGGAACTGAGCGTGGTTTTGCATGACTGTAATCTCAACACTGGGGACGCTGAGACAGGAGGGTCTCTACCAGCCTGAACTGCATAGTATGACTGGTGTGAATTTTTTTTTTTTTAAAGTGTAGTAAAAAGAACATTTGCCAAAGCATAAATCAAAGGGGTTGGGATGATAGCTCAGTCAAATAAGTGCTTGGCTGGCAAGAGCAAGGTTTTGAGTTCAATCCCTGGTCTCACCAAACAAACAAACAAACAAACAAACAAACAAATAAATAGATAAATACCAAAACAAAGTATAAATCAATAACAATAATCAATGGGCAAATATACATATATTTATAAAGTATTCACTTTATACTAGAGTCTATACTAGAGAGTGAAATCTAGAGCTATCAAAGATGTTGAAAACACTAGAGTTGCTACTATTTTATTCTTTAAAATAAAATTTTAAATATTAAAAAAAAAAAAACTCCCCTAGCTTAGTTATCTACACTAGGACTCCTGTGGTGGTCTAGTGATATTTCAGAGTGGAGAAATATTCTTATTATATAAAATATATTCATCTGACAAACAGAATGAATTGTCCTTTTAATATATGTATATATATATATATATATATATATATATATATACATATATATATACATATATATGTATACACATACATACGTATGTAGGCATTTATATGCATGAATAAAGTGAATTCATTAGTTTAAGAGGGCGTATAGCATCTGCTACATATGTCAAACTTCCAAAGGAAAGCATTCCTCGAAGTTCAAGTATCTCAAGTCCCGGACTTCTACTCACCGCAGCGGGATCTTCACTCGGAGCAGGTGTCTGTGAACGGGAGACACAGGGAAAAGAAACATCAGACACGAGGAAGTCGGGGTTGTTCCACAGATCTAAGCACCACCTACAGCTGTTTAGTTAAAGTATAGCTTTGGTTTTTGCCAAAGGAATTGCAAAGGTAGGCCAGCACCGCCTCCGTGTGCGTTCCAAGTGAGTTTCGGTAGCACGGGACGCGGCCGGGAGACTCTACCTGATTCCGCCAGATATCTAATGTTTTCCTTGGGAATTCCCTTCGATTGCACCAACAGGGCAAGCTTCTGTTTCTCTTCTGCCGTCAGGCTGTCTCTTTGCCCTGTAGCTCCTGAAAGAGAAGGCGGAGGGGTTGTGGGTACCGGCACGCTGCCTGGTTTCTAAAGCATCGTGCTGTTTCGGCAGATATATCCTGGATCACTTCTAGCAAAACATTTCATGGAGACCTCGGAGATTATGCATATCTTTACTCCAACAGCAATTTTCTCAGTAGCCTGGACATCGGAAAGGTGAAAACTGCCATGCTCTATGTGAACGTTTTTCTATCCTAGCACAAGTCTGCAAATGCACCCCGCCTTCTTGAAACGAAAACACAGGTCCAATTCCGGAGTGCTCCTTCCGTGTCATACATAGAACGTTCCGTTACGTACCGGTGACGAAAATCAGCTTAGTTTTTCCTCCACCTGCAGCCACGTTGTGGCTCTCGTATGCGACAAGACCGTCCTTATGACCAATAATTCCAAAGTAGTTTTTGCCGTCATCTGTCATAGAAAAGAAAATGGAACTCAGTTTAATTGTTCCCCCCAAGTATTAGAAGCCGGTGTGGGAGTTACTGAGCTAGGGCCACAGTTTCCATATTACCACCTTAATACCGTGAGTGTTGGCAGCTTTCAATATCCCTCGAAGCTACCAGTCACATGATGTTTCAGGTTGACCAATCTCCTCCTAAACGGTAGGTAGGGGAAGCCTCTCACTAGCAACCAGCATGGTACCACACTTCCAGGAGCGGAGATTGAAGTATAACATGCTGCCTTATGATAAAAAGGGAGCACTTTCTGGAAATAATAATACGGAGGTGCCAGTTCCATTACTTAAAAATAGGCATATGGCGTATGCAGTGGCACTGTTATTCATTTCTACTGGTTGATCAACATATTAACATAAGTTTGGGTATTTTATTTATTTATTTATTAATTTATTTTGTGCAATTGTTTGTTTGTTTTTGCAGGACCGGGAACTGAACTCAGGCCCTTGTGCTTGCCAGGGAAGGTTCAGTATTTTCTAGCCCAAGATTAGAAAATCAAAATATCCATTCTTTTCCATGCAGCAAATATTGACAGTTTGAACAGTTAGTATTCCAGGGCTAGATTTTGGTAATTGTTTTAATTCCAACACATAGCACTTGATATTCTTATTCTCACTATTTTAACTGAAGTTCAAATGATTTTCCACCCCTTGTGGTCATTTTCGTTATCATAGTCACTCTGCAACTTTGGGGTGTAAAGTAATCACTTTGTACCTCAAACCTGATTTACCTATGAGGCAATTTTTCCACTTTTTTTTTTTTAAACAGAATTGAAATAGTATTCTTTTAAAAAGTTTAAACGTCGTATTGAATTCCTTTCATGAAATTCTGCATTGTTTCTAAAGTTATCTTACTACTTTTATTGTCTTTAGAAACATAAAAGTAAAGAAGAATGAAAAACAGTAAAAAGATGCATTAGAAATGACATACAATTGCATTAAACAAAATTTTAGAAATTGAAAATGGCTGTTACTGGAAGTAATTCTTTTTTCCTTTTCCATTTATTCATTCGTTTGTTTGTTTGTTTGTTTGTTTATTTATTTATTTGTTTGTTTGTTTAGGGTCATACTATACAGCTCAGACTTGTAGTGATCCTCTGGTTTTCAGCTTCCCCAGCACTAGGATTACAGACGTGCCCCTCCATGCCCAAGCGCCATGGCTAGCTCAGTGTGCCCACGAGAGGGACTGGTGTGGCCTTGGACACATGGCATCAAACCACGGTCCCTGCACGTAGCTAAGCGAGCATGTAGCCTACCTCACGCTTTGCCAGCCTTATGAAGGGATTTTTTTTTTTTTAACAAATCAGTGTGTTTTTCGGATGAAAGCAAAATGCTATGCCAGTGGGTAAGGCAAATTCTGAAAGACGTTTCATCATTTCTATTAGATTGATGATATCCGTCTTCATTGAAGGGCGCATATGCTAGAGCAGGCAGTCACAGTTGTAGTGACTAATCCTGTTTCGTAGAAATTATTAAAGTAAAGAGTCATTGTTATGAAATCTCGTGCAACTCCCCCGCTCGCCCCATGTATCACATGTATCTGTTTAGGTGACAAGAAAACCATCCCAGGGTGCGTAAAATTCTCAAAAGTTTAAACAGCCTTTCTTAGGCTGCGGTAGGAAACACTTCCGGACATTATTCTGCAGTCCCAGTTGCGGGAGGGAGGGACGGCGCCTGTTGGGCTGCGCCGTGCACCCCAGGTACTCACAGTCTCCCACGTAGGCGGCATGCAGTGCCTTGAAGCGTCCCGACACAGTGTGCTCTTGGCACTCCTCACCCGATCTGAAAGAGAAGCCCGCCCAAGAAGCGCTGGCTCCTCGCTCTGCCCGAACCCCTCCTGAGGACTCCCGCTAGCTGGGAGATGCCTGAGGTGCCCTGCATGACGGACTCTGTCAGCGTCATCCTCACGTCATGCTCGTGGGGCACGGGCGCCCCATGAATCAGCCGCAGTTTTGCTCAGCCCGGGTGAAGAGGAGCTGCGGGCATAGAAGAACCTACGCGGGCCGAGGGCTCTCCCTGGATGCGCAGGTTTCCTGTCTGCAGCCCTGGCTAGCTGCTGTTGTGTTCCTGCAACTGTCCCTCTCCCCTTGGTCAACCAGAGAGATCCGCACCCCTCCCCAGGGAGCCCCTGAGTGGGTGCGGGTGGGCACAGTCCCACCGCACAAGGAAGGCAGTGGCTGGGTTTGATGTAAACTTACGTCACTGTCGAAAAAGAACGTTCCCCCGCCTTCTCCTTGAATGCTACGCGCTCATCTAGCTACCCCGCCACTCCCTCATCCATGAATGCAATCCACCCATCTACCCATCCATGCACCCAGTTTCCATCCGCCCACCCACCCTTCCATCCATCCGTGCGTTCAGCAAAGCACCCACCTGCAAACCCACGCACCTATCCACCCATCTATCCATACACTCATCCATCCATCCCCCCTGCCATCCATCTACGCACCCATCCATCCGTTCACTCACCCATCGACCTATCCACCCACCCACCCACCCACCCACCCACCCATCCATCCATCCATCCATACACCCACCCATCCACCCACCCATCCACTCATCCACCCATTGGTCCAGATCCTAAGCTTATATATTTCTACTCCTACCTTGATCCATAACTATTGTAGGATAAAATCTGAGGAACACATTGCTACAGTGGTATCTCAAAAATCATAGCATACATTTGACTCTAATATTGTACATTTTTTCACCTCGGACTCCTGACCAGACAGACGGCTGTACTCGCAGGACTGTTTTCTTTAGATGGGGTGAAGTGCGCTTACTTGGTGTAAAATCTAACAGACAGCGTTTGGCACTCCTCTTGGCATTGTACTTCTCGGAAATAAGCCCTCAGCGAGCCACCTTCTTCGATCTTGCTCAAGTCGTCAGCAGCTACAGCCAGGGTGCGCTGCTCACCAGTGACCTACAAAGGAATGGTTCCAGCCGAAACGTTAGTGGAACTGTTCATTCCTGTCCGTTTCACATGCACGCATCTGACGTCCCTCATTCCAACAGGAAAGTAGGAATCTGGGCCTACTCAATCCGTGCTGGTTTGTTATCTCGTCCTGTTACATACGTGTTGCTTGTCTGCCCTCGAGAAAGCTCTTGGCAGACACGGTAATGGTCAGGGTCAGGCAGAATTGAAACCTCAGAGAGCTTCTGAAATGCAGAGAGCTATGCACGCATCAGCAGGAGTAACTACCATGTTTTGCGCATGCAGATGACTCAGACGGAAAAGAAAATGATCTAGAGATTTGCAAGATCAAAAGGTTCTGTCAAGACTGAGGACTGTGGGATCATTGTTTGGAGAACCAGAATCAACTACAGAAAGTATCATCAGAGACAAACAGAGACAGAAATGCACTCCGGAAAAGCAAAGACGACATTGAGGGCGGCGTCACCTGTGAGAGGTCAATTTGGGGCTTGGCCTGAGCCAGGCCGACTGCAAGAACTAGCAGGACGAGCTGCATCTTAGTGGGGCTGTGTTTCCTGTTGAGCAGAAAAGCAGAGCAACTGAGAGGCTGAGGTAAATGTGAGCTGACGCCTCTTTTATGGATCTGCTCCCCTGGCATGACGCATAATAAGCCCCTTGTTCTTTTGACAAGTTTCAGTCTTAACCTTTCCAGGTTGGCAGGGATGCGCTGAGGTCATTTCCTGTTGTCCTCCTAACGAGATTTGGGATCGGGAGAAGTTTAATTTGGCTTGCAAAACTGCCCTTTCCAGTAACTCAAAGAGAACTTCAATCATGGGGAATATTTTCAGGACGTGTTTCTTTCCCACCCTGCCTCATTTAGTCTTGTCTCTTTGCTGAGACAGTACGCGACACTCAGAGCAGGACAGGACAGGTGGCAGGGTGGCACGCCGCAGAGGGCAGCAGCTCACGGTGGTGGCGAGGAGCAGAGCGCAAAGTGGAACGGAGCAGCAGTAATGGAACCAGAGAGGAAGTCTGTCTTTCTGGTTTTCCTGTACGACAGCCACACTTTCCTCCTCAGGCTCGGCGTGACATTCACATTCAGAATCGCAGCCATACTCAGACCCAGCATCCCAGCCTGGGACCACCCCTAATCCCGATGGAGCAAGAGTTCATCTGAAACTGTACGAGTCCCCTCCCCATGAGTGCAGGAAGCTTTTGGGGGACAGCGAGAGACAAAGCATAACACACCCGAGTTACCGTTACAGAATGTGAACCACAAAACATGTGTCAGCACCTGTGACAGGATTTCTTTGTTATTCAGGAGTTGCGCTCACTCGGTAGTAATATAAACATGGTTCAATTTGGCATGTCCAAGGTAGAAGGTGGCATCTGTACTCTTCTGTAAACATCTCACGGGGAGTCTGTTTCTAGGTAAATAGACATTGCCAGCTGGCCTGGATGCTTCTGTGCCTGTAGCTCCAGCACCCTGTGCAGAAAGCAGCAGGAGGGTCCCACCTCAAAGCCGAGCATGGCCACTTTATAACTTTATCAGACCAAGATAGAAAATAGTGAAAAAGCGCACGTGCTGCTGATAATGTCTAGCTTTCAGATCTCAGTAGGTCCAACTACAGATGAAATCTAAGACAAATTGAGGTAAGCCCAGCACTGGGGAAGCTGAGGTAGGAGCATCAGTAGGGGTCCCAGCTGCATAGTGAGACCCTGGCTCAAATAAATAAAAAGGAAGGACTGTCATACTAAGGAATAACTCCCATGATTTGAAGTTCACTAGCTGTGAAGAACATACTGATTGTAGAGAAAGATAATATTAAACATGCCAAGGCATAGGAAGGATATTGGTTCTCGTTGCAAAGTCAAATACTTCCGTTATGCCTCTCTATATGAGTTGCACTTACACATGGTCCGTTCTCAAAGATCTCACTGGCAACGTGGATGACACAGACGCAGTTTGCGCTCATTACAAGAAGTCTGCTGGGACTTTGTGAGCAACGGAGACATTCCGAGCAAACCTTATTGTGAATGTTTAAGTTTTAAAGAAATGGGAGATGTAAGGTTGTGCGCTGAGAACGTTCCCTCTTCCTGCCCGTCCTGCCTTGAGATATCCTCATGCCATGGTTTCTGTGACTTTCAGAAGCAGTTGTTGAAGTCGTCCTTGTCTTTTTTGAAAGCGGGTCAAAACGACAGGGAGTGCCCCTGCCGGCCACCACCCCGCAGATAAGGCCGGTCCAGGAGAACCTGAAAATGTCTCTTTGTCAGCAAATCGGACAGCTGTCTCTTCCATCAAGAAAAATGACCTGAAAAGGTCACTGCTTTGTATGCATTAAGGACGTGGAAGAAGCCACAAATCAGGTTCTCCATGTATCAGTTAAAGTGGTCTCCACCCAGTGTGTGCGTCCGTGTCTGCGTGTGTGTGTGTGTACACACACAACTCTTCCTATGGCTTTTCTACATCCATTTGCCAAAATGAGAATCTAAGTCTTGACACGTCTATGTGCGCTAAACTAGATACTTCTTATTTTGACTTTTTATACCCCGTAGTTATATTGTTCCTGAATATAAACTCTAGTGAAAAAAAGTGTAGCGTGGCCGAGCTCGTGCAAGGGAAGGTCCAGCCCAAGCTTCTCGTTTTTAGGTTTTATAGGCAAACCTGTTCCACCATTGAGTATTGTATGCTTCTATGTGGGAAGGGAAAAACGCAGTTGGTTGAACCTCACAGCAAATCGTTTTCTCTCTTTGGATATTGAAAGACAGTGATTATAAGAGTGTGATTGGAGAGCCAGGTATTGTGGCACGTGCCTATAATCTCAGCACTGAGGGGGCTGAGGCAATACGGTCATTGTGAGTTGAAGGCCAGCCACGGCGGCAAAGTAAGCTCAAGGGAAGCCTGAACTTCAGAGCAAGTTCCTGTGTTAAGGAGAGAGAGACAGAGCAAGAGATAGATACACAGACAGACAGACAGAGAGACAAAGAAACAGAGACAGACAGAGACAGACAGACAGAGAGAGAGACAGAGAGACAGAGACAGACAGACAGAGAGAGACAGAGAGACAGAGACAGACAGACAGAGAGAGAGACAGAGAGACAGAGACAGAGACAGAAACAGAGAGACAGACACACAGAAACAGAGAGAGAGACAGAGAAACAGAGACAGAGAGACAGAGACAGAGAAACAGAGACAGAGAGAGACAGAGAAGAGAGAAACAAAGAGAGAGACAGAGAGAGACACAGAGTTTAACATGAAGGAAATCCAGAAAATGTCCACTGTTCTTTCAGATGGAAACTTTTTTTCATTTTTTAAAAACAAAACTTTTGCATATCTTCGCCCTAGCAGGTGACAGTCTGCAGAACACCATTTACAAAATGACGGAGAACAAGAGACTGAGTTAGGACGGAGAGGAAAGCAATGCAGGAAAAAGAGGGAGTGTCGAATGTCTATATTAATGCTCAGGTTTAAATGTCATTATAGGGGCTGCGAAGATAGCTCGG
>PVJA010027435.1:0-28608 GCA_004027025.1 Myocastor coypus
TGTTGATATTGACATGAGCTCACCCACAGATGTACATGCTCTGTATCAGGCAAAGGACTAGTGCCAAGTGGATACTTCCCTTGCTTTTGTGCTTCAGGATAGGAAATAAGCAGAAAGAGTCCATGTGGTTCTCACAAAAGTCCATATGGTTCTGTGGACACCAGCAGCTCTCACAATAGCGTAACTCTGTGGAGTTATCAATGGGGGGGGGCAGCAAAATGTGTTTCCTGCCATCTTGAGGCCTTCTGCTAGGTGGTCCACATAGGGTCTGCTCCCAATCCTACCTCCTACCCTTAACTACAGTCATATTGGAGGAACACTCAAGGAATTGAGTGGATGGGACGAGAGTGTGGCAGGGTGAGAGGAGTTGCCTGGGTGTTTGGCAGCTCTAACTGTGCCTGGATCTCCTGTGACTTTGGCAGGGCAGGGAGTGGGGGTTGAGGCAGGGCAGTGTCACTTGCTCCATTCCGTAGGTTCAACCTGCTTTTTGTCTGGAAAGTCAGAGAGAAGGCAGAATGTAAGAGAACTGCTCAGCCCACTGCGGTGCTGGCTGATTGTTTTCTTTTACTTTTAGGTGTGAGAATTTATGTGTGTGGCACAGAAGGTGAGGCAGGGTGGCTTTCTTCAGAAAGCCTATATTCCACGGTTGATGACTTGCACATCTCAGAGAACAAAGGGTCACAGTGAGACCTCCTGCAGAGACCAGGAAGAGATGAAGCTTAATATGGTGGGAAGGGCAAGAACAAATGGGAACAGAGGGAACAACGAGCCTCGCGCCCTGAAGTGCTCTTCCTCTATCTTCAGCCCATGCACAGGCTGAGAAGAAATGCTTCAAACTCCTGGAACACCAAGCTTCTGATGAAAACACAGGAAGGAAGTGCAGGCTTGTTTACCAGCATGAGTCAGTAAAGGAAATGCCCTTGTTTACTGTCTGTTTGAAGAGCATAGGGCTGTGACATTGCCACTACTAACGTTGGTGGCTCCCCCAGCTGGGGCCAGTGCAGGGCCCAGAGCAAACGCAAGTCTGTGCAGGATGCTGGTCCCCAGGCAGTGCCTGCCACGTGAGAGAAGCAGAGTCAGGATCAAGGCTTCCTGTCTCCCTGACTAGCGAGTCTCTACCTCGACTCCTGGTTGGGACAGGAGCCCTATCTCCTGGGTGGCCTCTCCCTCTGGTGGCGAGTCTAATGAGAGAGAAGCACTGGGCCTTGAGGTGGCTGCATGTGACCCACAGAAAATCCTGAAGAACCACGTGCCCAGTATCTTAGGAGCTGAAGGCACACTAGGTACCTGGCTCCAGTAGCCAACTGTCACTAGAGAAGCTGAATTTGAGGCCTACCATGGCCTCCGGTTATCCAAAGGGCCCTGTTGCATCAAGGGCTGGCTGATCTCCTTCTCTCTCTCTCTCTCTCTCTCTCTCTCTCTCTCTCTCTCTCTCTCTCTCTCTCTCACACACACACACACACACACACACACAGCAGTCTTCTGTCACTTTGTAGCTGCCCAAACTGTGGCCAAGAGAGGAAGGTCATAGGAAGAATAAAGAACACATAGAACCTCACAGACCCGAGGGTTCCCTGCATCTGGAAGCCAGTCTTTGGTCAGCAGGGTCACTGCTTTGTGTCTACCAGGTAGGTCACAAAGTGATGAACAGTGGGCCCTGCCTGTTCTAGAACTTTCTGAAGATCTGATGCAGTATTAGGCTCTGACAAATGCCCAGTTGAACTGGTTCTGCCTGTATCTCCTGATCCCCTGTTCTGGGCAGGGAGACCTGGCTGAGATGCCATAGTCTGTGCTTCCTGAGCAGTGGCCCCAGGACTGACAGAGGAGACACACATCAGAGTGGGCTGGTAGGGTCATGGAGTGTCTTACAGCAGCTGTGTAGTGTTACCTCAGAGTCCTGAGCTCCCTCAGGATGGGCCACAGCCTGAGTGAGAGCCCATCCTGCCTCTTGACATGCTGGATGTCTCCTGACCCCTGGAGCTGTGCCTTGAGAACCAGGAGGAACAATGGGTCTGGCTTGGACACTGTAACTCCTTGGCCTGTGTACCAACCCATGAGTGGACAGCAGTGACCCAAGGGCAAGGGTGCCAAAGATGGATCTCTGTGGAATGCTCCTGGAGGAAGAGCAGAGCTCAGGCAGTGTGGTGTGGCACAGAGGCCCATGTGGCAGATACAGCAGAGGTGGTGTAAGGCCTTTCTAGTTGGTATATCTCCTGGAGCTCTAGGAACAGCTGAGGAAGCCAGATGCAGGTGTGTGTTCACATAGATGCCTTGGGACACCAGTAGGCCAATTTCCAGCTCATGGGAGGAATGAGATGCCAATGGCTTGAGTCCAGCTAAACTGGCCCATGATGTTGACCACAGCACTCCAAGCAGCATATACAATGCCAACACATGCCTCAGGCCCCATAAGACTGGGACCTATCCCAAGCTTGGGGCCCTGAAGTGGCCTTACCCCTTTAGGCAGCTGGGGCTGACAGGAGTTTTTCTGGTCATCCTGTGTGGCCCAGGAAAATACATAGCTCTGTTTTAGCTCTGCCTTCCCTCATGGTGAGCAGAGCTCAGTGCCTATGCCTGGCCCCCAGGGCCTCATTCCCTACTGAAGCTTGTATCTCTGAGTGTTCCCTACTTTCTGTGACCCTCAGTGGTGGACCCTCTATCAGCCCCCATTGGTGTCCCCTCGAATTTGCTAGAACTGCACATTCCTGGGCCTCCATCAGGCCTATGGCATCAGAACTCATGGGTGGGATAGTTTCCTCTCTCCAGCCACAGGTTCCATCCCAACAATCCACTTCTCTCCTGGCACATGTAGGTGGCTCTGTGCTGATAGACCGGAAAACTGTTCCCAAGTGCTCACTTCCTCCGGTGACAAGAGGACAGTCATGCTATCGTCTGTGGCATGGCCTGTACATTGCACAGGAGAAGGGCAGACTATGTCTGACTGGCATCTCACTCAGCCATCTGACAGCCCTGGTCAGTGAGATGCCGGGGTCACGCTGCTGGCTGTCTGAGCGGAGCCCAGCCCTGTGGCCCCAGCTCAAGGCCTCCACTTGCTCCCTTCCTGCTCTCTCCATGCTATCTTAGAGACTCACCCAGTCTCTCCTCAGCTCTGTCCTGGCTGCTCTAAGCACCCGCCTGAACCCATTCCTCCAGGCCGCGCTCCTTGCCTTAGGCCACTGGGGTGGGCAGCCCCCAGTGACCCACTGCAGCCCCCTCTGCTACACAGGTGCCTCGCCAGCTAAGACCCAAGCACAGCACAGCGTCCCTGCTTTGCTCCTCCACAGTGTCCTGTAGCCTGGATGGTGCTGGGCTCTGCTTCGTACTGTGTACCCTACACCTGCCATGGCCATGCTGCCCTCCTTCTGAAAGCAGAAAAACTAGTGCCTGGGTCAGTGCAGAGCACACTCCCCATGTTCTAGCTCTGTTGGATGAAATCTTATTCAAACTGACTTTATAGTACGTCCAAATCAGTGTACCAGATAAGTGGACTTGGCCCTGGGGAAACAAAGATATGTGATTAGTGACATGGGTTTTTTGTTTTGCACCTGAGAACAGAGCATTGAGTGGAAAGGGAGGCCAAAGAGGTCAGCTAAAAAAAAAAAAGTATTGATGACACGGAGAGTTGTGAAAGTACAAAGAGACGAAACCAAGGAGAGCGCAGAGGCAGGCCAAGGCTGTGGATGAGGCAGCACATGAGCCTGGGCAGGAAGGGCCTTTCCATGTGTCTTGCTGGCATAGAAATCTGACTCACACTATAACCAGTCTCCAAGGAAACAGCAGAAAGATGAAAGTGATATGGAGCTTGAGCATCAGTCTGGGACACACAGCCCTCAAACAAAGTGTCTAGAGTTACTCACCAGCATGGGAGCAGTTACAGAGCGCTAGACATACCTTCCACTGTGGCTTCAAGTAAGAGACTTGGAATTCGGTGGGACAGGCAGGCCCAGAGAGTGACAGCTGGAGCTCTGCCAGAGACTCTGCTCACCTGTGGATGCTTCTTTTTTGTGGGCAGTGCGAAGGACATAAATTTTAAAGAAAAGGAGGAGAAAGCTGGTAGCATCCACCTTACATAAGCCATAGAAGGAGAACAACCCAGAAGCCCAGAAGCACACGGATGTCTGCAGGACCTCCTTGCTTGGTAGAAGCAGTGATTTAGAAGGTTGAGGACGTTTTCTTCAGCAGCTCCTCTCACCTTGTAGGCAGATGCGAAGAGAACTGGGAAGCCTGAACTCTGGTATTTGGCATCTTACAGCACGCTTGTGCAGTGTTGGAGACATCAGAAGGAGGACTCAGCACCTAGTCCTCCTGTGATGTCAAAGGTCACTTTGGACATATATGTAACAATGTTCCCTGTGCATACCGCATGTGTGGCATGTTGTTATGGTTTATGCCTAGTTGTCCCCCCAAAGCCTCATGCAATCATGGGCTGGGGACTTCTATAGATAGAGACATGACTCATGAGTCACTGGGATTATGTGTTTTAGTACTAATGGGATTATCAGTCTGAGTATGGCTGGGAATTACAGGTGTGGCCTGAGACAGATAGGCTAAGATAGAGAGTCTGATGTAATTTAAGGAAAGACGGAGAGACAGACTCGAGCTGTTGCTATGCTGCCCTGATTGGCTGGCTGCCTCTGTCACCATTTTGTTGCTGTTCCACCACCATGAACTGGATGCTCTCTGTTCTGTTCCACTCAGCCTTGGGCCAGCCGAATATGGACTGAAGCCTCCACAAACTGTGAGCTAAATAAACCTTTCCTTCCTTAATTTTTAGTGTCGGGTATTTGTCCCAGCAATGAGTAAAAAGTAACTAAGACACATGTGTAGTGTGTGGATGATGTGTATGTGTGTTTGTATGGGGGAGGGAGATTTGGAAACTCCTTGAGGTTCTTTGCTTTTGGCATTTTCTTAGTACTACACACAAGCGTAGGCAGCCCCCAAGGAAACTGAGCATCCAGCAATGTGGGATGGACTTACACAATGAAGATTGCCCTGCCAACAACACCCATGAAGCTCTAATGAAAACCAAGTTTTTCCACTTAAGAAAAAGCAAAGAAAAACAAGCACCAAACTGTTCTCTCTGTTCTCACTATGCCAAAGTTCTCACATTGGGGAAAGTCCCCAGACTCATGGGTGGGTCTTGGAGTTTTAGTCCCAATAACACCGCACCCCCTTTCACTTCCCTGCTGAGCCCTCAGACCCACCACATGCTCACTGCCATGGGAGATCCATCCATGAACCAGGACCTCAGCTCACCCTCTACCAGATCTTCCCAGGACTGTGTCTCAACTGAACAGTGCAGCCAATTGTGGGAACCAATCCTAGAAGAGCTGATGAAGCTATTCCCACTCTGCCAAGCTGTTCTTGTGGCCTGTATTTAACAATGGGTGTGAGAAGCCACCAGGAGAAGGGTGATGTGGGGCCACCTGCTCAGCCTGTGCTTAGGGACAAGTAGATCGGACAAAAATGGATGTGATTTGCAAAGGGGATGACCTGCTGACTTCTGACCACAAATTCACGTGATATGTGGAGCACTTTTGAAGCTCAGGGGACCTGGAGCACAGGAGCAGGGTTCAGCTCCTGTCCTCCCTAAGCTGGTCAGTCTGTTCAGTTGTGAGTCAGAAAGGAGCATTTGGAGGGAGTGGAGCTTTTGTTACATGGGCAAGTCTGTGGATGCTACCCTGCTGGTTTTTAAAGCCTTAACTTCAAATATTCTGTACCAGGTTCTCACAACCCATTGCTGAACATCAGACCAGCACCAAGCCACTAAGTTTGTGGGAATTTGTTATAACTATGAGAAACTAATATGCTGTGTAAATCATTCTGCAGAATTCACAGTCAGAATCATGCTTCATGGGAAGGATCTGATTGTTTCCCTTTAGGTTGGGAAGAAGGCAGTAATCTCCCTTACCATGATACACAGTGCATTACTGGAAGTTAGAGTTAGGAAAATAAGTGCCTCTGAAAGAAAGAAAGAAAGAAAGGAAGGAAGAAAGAAAGAAAGAAAGAAAGAAAGAAAGAAAGAAAGAAAGAAAGAAAGAAAGAAAGAAAGAAAAAAGAATATGGACGAACAAAGAAAACTTAAAACTGTCTTTATTTATAAGTGAAATGATTGTCAGTAGAAAAATCCCAAGGGATCTACAAAATAAGTTCTAGAATTTGTTCATGAATTCATCAGAGTCATAGTTTATAAAGCCAATACATAAAAATCATATGTATACTTACATTACTTTTTTTTTTTTTGTCTTTTTGAGACAGGGTCTCACTATGCAGTTCAGGCTGGCCTTGAGCTCACTTTTGTAGCCCAGGCTGGTCTTGAACTCGCACCAATCCTCCTGCCTCAGCCTCCCGAGTGCTGGGATTACAGACGTGTGCCACCACACGCGGCTCTTACATTACATTTTATCCAAATATATGCAACAACTATATGGTGAATATTACAAAATGTTGATGAAAGTCAAAGCAGACCTAATAACTAGAGAGCCTTACCATGTCCGTGGATTGAAAGAGTTATTGCATTAAGGACATTGATTCTCAGTGAAGTTCATAGCTTTAGCACAATTCCTAGCAAATTAATTTTGTAGAAATTAATGATTCAGTCTACAGATTATATAGAAAGATAAAGAAAGTAGAAGAATTAAAAATCTTTAAAAAGAGGAATAAGCAGGAACATTCTCCTGATGGTACAGGTTATGGTATAGGTTGTGGCAATCAGGTACTGTGCCATTGGCCAAAGGGCATCAGAGAACTCAGAAGCCAACTTACACAGAACCAGCCACTGGCCAGATGTGGGGAAGAAATGAACCTGGATGTAGACTCTGTGGATTAAACAACAGCAGCAACAAAGGAAAAGCGGAAATGGATGTGGATGTAAATTCTAAGTGTAAATCTATAAAACTTTTAGAATAAAAGCAAACCTTGAAAAAATATACCTGAACATAAACTTCATGTCTTAGGTTAAGAAAAACTGAAAATGAACATAGATGTAAATGCTAAATGTAAAACAACAAAATTTATGCTTGCCTGGAAGTGCAAGACCCTGAATTCAATCCCTCATACCACCAAAAAAAGAAAACAGAAAATGATAAAACTACAAAACTTTTATAATGAAGCAGAGAGAATTTTCAGAAACCAGGGTTAGGCCAAACTTTTAGAACAGAAACTACAGACATATGCTATAAAAAGACAAATTGATAAATTAGATGGCATTAAGATTTAAAAAAATTTTAATCCCAGCTTTTGGGAGGCTGTAAATAGGTGGATCATTATGAGTCCGATACAGTAGTGAGACCTTGAATAGACTATAGATCCTACCCTAAAAAGTAAAAATAAATAAATAAATAAATAAAATTTATTATGCAGAAGAGCTTGTGAAGACTCTTGCGAAGACAAGCTGCAGACCAGGATGACATGCAAAGACGACCCAATCCTATATCAAGCAGGCATGTATAGAACTCTCAAAAACCATGCTGTGGAGATAGCTCAGCGGAATAAGTGCTTACCTGGTAAGTGCAAGGTCCTGAGTTCGATTCTAGTACTACACACTCACAAAAAAAGTCAGTAGTACACACACATATACACCATAGCATAGAGAACCTGATTAGAAAATAAGCAAGATGGATGAATGACATTTCCCTGAAAAGATGTACAGATGTCAAACAAGCACATGAAGAGGTTAATGCAAATGCAAATTAGGTTAATGTGAATTATAGCCATAAGGAAATAGTACGAACTTGTCAGAGTTAGAACAGTAAGAAAGCAATGATAACGTTAGACTCCAGATAGAATGTAGGAAAGTCATGTCACTGCATGTTGTCCATGGGAATTAGAAAGCAATGGCTGCTCTGGAAAATGGTCTGGTGGTTTCTTTGAAGAACTAGACACGAACTCATATGTATCCCAGAAATTGAATTCATTTATATAAAGAAATGAAAGCTACATTCTTTTTTTAAAAAGTTTTTTTTTTTTTTTTTCTGTACTGGGGGTTGAACTCAGGACCTTGCACCTGCCAGTCAAGCACTTATTATACTGAGTCATCTCCCCAGCCCTACAGACAATCTTGATATAAATGAGGGCTAAAGAATTATGCTGATGTAAGATGTGCAAACATCATATTGTCTCCTTAGTTTGAGAACCTGTAAGAGAATAATGGAATATGAAGGGTACAATAGAAACTGGGAAAGGGAATGAACTTATTCACGAGGAAAGAGTTACTGAGCTGAGGAAAAGTACAGCAGAGAGAGTGAAGAAAAGCGATTTATCTATGTATTTACGCAGGATGGTTTGGACAATTAGACTGTAGATTTCTGCTGCTCTATGGAAAGCAGCAGATAATAGTTAATTTGTTTATATCCTTTTTGAATTGTCTGCACTTTTTCTTTTCTTCATTCTACACTTCTTCCTTTTTTCTTCCAATTTACATGCATATATCTGGTAATATGAATAACTGATTGGAAGACAGCATTATGTATTACAACAAATTCTGTGAAGTTTGCGTTGCTTTGTTAAGGGAAATTCTGTACCACTTGTAATTTTTTTCTGTTTTAGTATTATTTTGTATTCTCTTTATATGATAAAAAATACAAAAGAGAGGGGAAAAAAGAATTATGCTGAGTGATGGGCCAGGGATGTAGCTCAGCAGCACAGCACCGGAAAGGACAAGGCCCTGAATTTGATTCCAGTACTGAAAGAAAGAAAGAAAGAAAGAAAGAAAGAAAGAAAGAAAGAAAGAAAGAAAGGAATAGAAAACTGAGGGAAAACAAATCCACAGAAGCTTTAATCTTGTGTGATCCCATTTATTTAATATTCTTAAAATAACAAACTCATAATGTGGAGAACAGATTTAGGGCCACCAGGGTTAAGGAAGGAAAGGAATGCCTATGAAAGACTAACACAAGGACCCTACGGGGGCAGGACAGTTGTGTGTCTCCACATGTGATAAAGCTGCACAGAGCTACACACACACACACACACACACACACACACAGTGTGTCAAGTATTGGGGAAATCTTGATAAACCAGTCCTGTACTAACCTCAGTTTCCTCACAGTCGTGAAAATGTTGCATGGGTAAAACTACACCAGGGCACCTGGGTGCACCCTCTGCATATCCTGCAACTTCCTACAAATCTGTAATTATTCACAAAATAACAAGATTAAAAAATGACACCTGGGCAAGAAGAGGTTACATTCAAAACTCATTGAGGAGACCCTGGCTATTATGAGTGTGAGTTAGCATCCATCATGAGAGCTGAGGCACACCGGCCTGTGGTCAGTCCTAAAGGCCTAGGATAAGAAGAGGAGAAGGCAGAGAGGAGAGGTGTGACCTAGCATGCATAATAACTTGGTGTCACAAGACTGTCTCTTCGTGGGACACCAGGAAGGTTCCTGAGCTGTAGGAGCATAGTGAAACCAGTGGCACTTGCCTCCCCTTCCCACCCTGAGATTGAGTTTCCAAACTCTTCGACACAGGATGTGGGGGAGGCCTGGCCCCTGGAAAGACACTCCTGATGGGGCCCAACCTTGCCTCTTTCCTTGGGTCTGGTGGGTCTGGGGTGACCCACTCCCTTCTCCAGAGTAACCTCAATTCCACCTGGTAACTGTGACACTGTCAGGTCCCAGGAAGGCTTCCTGTGGTCGTAGGTCAGCACAGGGCAAACTCACTTCTGATTTCTGGGACAAGGGGAGTGTATTGCGTGAACCAGTACTGGACTGAACGCAGAGCATTTTGGTCTAGATGGTGACTATCTCGATGGGTGCAGACCAAGGTGGTCTTCTTATTCTAGGATTGGCAAGAGTGCACAGAAAACCTCACTGACACAGTCTGAAAGAGTTCTTTAAAGCTCTTGAGCTCTAAGAAATTTGTTTCAGACACAGCAGCCCCGGTCAACAAGCAGGCACACAGGTAGGACCTCTTGGCCTGCAGCCCCCATGCTGCCACCAGAACTCTGTCCCTGTCCACAGCCTGTGACTGGTGGGCATATAGGCAGTGACACTAGGCTTACACTGTTGCATCACTGGAACTTCTATCTTGCCCAGAACCCAGCTCTGGCATCTTCTGTGGAGCCCTGTAGCAAAATTCCCTGCAGAGAGGCTGGGGGTCAGACCTTACCAGCTAACCCAGGAGTGGAGCATCTTGCCAGAGGAGTACAGAGGGCTGTCCTGCAAAAACTGCACCAGGAAGAAGCTGAGAATAGTAGCCAGACCCAGACAGGCACATCTGGACAAGACCAAAGTTGGTAGATCCAGAACTAAATTTCAGTAGGAGCTAACAGCATACCTTCACCAAAATTCTGTGCCAAAGGCCAGAGGCCTCTACTATACAGAATGATACAAACAAGAAGCAAAATGAAATCTTACATCACTGCATATGCACACATGCATGTGTAAGATGCTCACTCATTGAATGTACCATGCACATACACATATGCCAAGTGCAGTACCACATGCACACCCCCCACACACACACATCACACACATGTGCATAGGTTCAAGGCAAGTGGAAGGATGTGACCCGAGAGTCAGCCCTGCTGAATGGGTTGGAGGCCCCAGCTGCATGCCCTGCAGGATGTGGTACCGGCCCTTGAGGCACAGGGGGGACCTTGCAGGGATATGGAGCTGGTGCCAGATGAGAGACAGGCCTTCTGTGCACACCGGGTGGGACAGCTGCAAGCTGGATAGTCAACATCATGGGATAGTTCAGCGGGGTTAGGAGGGCTGGCTGCATTCCTGGGGGTTCAGTAGGTTATGTGGGACTCTCAGAAGGTAATAGTGCGCCACACTTGAAGTAGCTCAGTCTAGTAACCAACTATTTATTTATTGGGTTTTTCAGATGGTGTCTCACCATGTCGTTGAGGTTGGTTTTGCCTCAGTCTCAGGTGTGCTGAGACAGGTGAGCACCGCCATGCCTGGCTGAATCTAGTAACCTTGACACCACAGAAATCCATGCTCTATATTTCTGGAGGCCAGAGGCCAGTACCAACATAGGACAGCGCCTTACCACGCCTCTCCCAGCTTTGGAAGCTGCTCGTTGGCTTGTGGCTGCCACACTGCTGTTGCACCCGTCTCCATGTGGTAGCCTCCCATGAGGCCTCACCAGCTGCTTTGCTCTGCACCTCACCAGCTATAGAGAATGAACCTACGTGGATGGTTTCACTGTTATTGAAGGACTTCTGCAAAACTCCTCCCTCTACAGAAGATCATAGGCACAGGAGTCAGAACACATCTTTCTTAGGACCAAATTCAAGCAACAATGGTGAAGAGGTCACTTGTAGAGCCAGATGAACAGCCTTCAGGCAGAAGGCCCGTGTGCCGAGCTCCAAGATGCATGCTGGAGGCCACAGAGGTGCCCTGAAGATTAGGTTTAGGGCTTGTCCACAGAGCTGAGGTGGGACAGCTCACTTAGATGACAGACTGAAGACATAAGCGCCCCCTGGGCCTCCAGCCCCTGCTAAGTGCTCTCAGGCTTTGCTCCTGTCTTGGACTCCTATATCCTCTGGGCCATCACTCAACTCTGCATTACAAGAGCAAGCAAAATCTGATACTTGTTCTGAGTTATAAATTTTACTGAGGAGGTTGCTGGATATTTTAAAACAACAAATTCAGGTATGGCAATAGCCAAGGAAAGGCGATTCAATATCTCAGAATACCTAACACAGAGTCTTGGAGCTGAAGACGTGGAAAGGGTGCAAATCTGAATTAGCATCTAAATCCCTGTAAGGTCTCCCAGCCCAGCCACCAGATGATTTGTAACCTTTTCCACATCCGTTTTCACTTTTTCACTTGGAAGTAGTTGAGCTACTATTTGAATTTACGGAGCGATCCTGTCATACCTGTGTACCAGCACAGAGCACTATGCTCTGGAGGCGAGGCCCCACGCATGCCTCCTGCGCTGCCCTCTGTCCTCCCGTTTGTCACCCACCCAGAGCTCATGTTCCATGTGCTGCCTTGGTGCAGAAATCTAGGGCTGTGAAATGCAATAAAATGTTTCTGCTTCAAAATCTATAGGCTAGAGGAGACGCAGAGCAGGAGTGGGAATTTGAATCCCTATGGAGAGTAGCCCAGGCATGCTGAGAGAGCAGAAAGACTCGATGAACAGCCTTTAGGCTGGAGGACGGCGGAGCTGTAAGAACAGCAATGGTGAGGTCTAAGTCTAGAGAGCACTCTGGACAGCAGTACCGAGGGGTCTGGCAGCTGTGCAGAAAGTTTCCAGGCATCGCTTGCTAGAGTCTAGAACAGTGCCTCTTAAGTGCTGAGTGCATAGCAATCATCTAGATTTCAGCCCTCAAAGTCAGGGGGTCTGTACTGTCGCCTGGGTCTGTATTTCCAATGAGCCAGGCTATACTGAAGGGGCAGAGAACTCAGAATGGCACTGCTCTGGGACTGAAGTGTCAGAGAGGCCAGGAAGTCACACAGCAGCTTTGGTGCCTATGGGTGAGAACCAGAGGGAGGAGTTTGTCCCACTTGTCTGCCCACAAGCACAGACAGGAGGGGTGTTGAATTAAGGTTTTGACTCTGTCATTGTTAGTCACAGGTGGGAAGGCAGCTGTGGGATGTATATGAAGTGACGTGGGGTCCCCCTGTGGCTCTCTCCCAAACCTCACCCACTGTCAGAATACATCTACAGATTCACAGAAATTGACTTCAGATTTGAAAATCTGAAAGAGATTTTACTTAAGAACTGTTGTATAGTGAAGCCAGTGCTGCTGGCTCTATGCTCAAGGGGTAAATGCAGTTAACACTCAGGATACCTAACATCTTTAACCTCACCGGTTTCTTTCCTTTAGTCTAGAAATTTCCTAAATAGTCAATAGTGGCCTGGGGCTGCGCTGGAAGGAAAGAGCTGCAAGCAGAAGGGAAAACCTACCTAGATGGTGAGAGAGGGAGGCCCAGGGAAAGGATGCTTCTCCCTCCTGCCCCTCACAGCACACCTTGCCTGCTCCAGCTCTAGTTCTTTCTCTTTCTTTCTTTCTTTCTTTCTTTCTTTCTTTCTTTCTTTCTTTCTTTCTTTCTTTCTTTCTCTCTCTCTTTCTTTCTTTCTTTCTTTTTCTCTCCCCTCCCTCTCTCTTTCTCTCTTCCTTTTTCTTCTCTCTCTCTTTTTTTTAATGGATTTAGTACAGGATCTACAGGGTCTCACTACACAGATCAGACTCATAGCGATCCTCCTGTTTTCAGTTTCCCAAGCACTGGGATTATAGGCTCACATCACCACGCCCAGTCTCATTGCCGTCCCAACATGCTCAGAGGGGGGGCCAATGGAGCATGCTGGGGACCAAATGCCAGTCCCTATGTCTGCCTAAGTAGATGCTTTAATCCACTGAGCTATCTGATCGGCCCTTTCCCTTCTTGTTTCCATGGCCAGGCAGGAAGCTGCCTTTGGGTGTAGATAGCTCCCCCCTCAAGACTCCCTTCCCTTAGCAAGTCACTGTGCCTGTGCTGAGACAGAGTTCACTGGGCTTCGGCATGACTTCACTGCTACATGACCAGGAGAAGAGCATTCAGTTTCTCTGAGCCTCAGTTTCCTCATTTGTAAGATGAGAGTATTGTTTGGGTACTTTCTGCCTCCTGGGATTTCTGAGACCATGGAACCATACTGGAGCTTAGAGGACATTCTTTCCTCTATTGGAAAAGGGCTTATAATACTGTAAGGATCTTCATACAGTACCACTGAGCTTCTAGTAAGACGGAAGGCACCAGTGAGTTTCTGAGATGTCATGCGGACCCTGAGTGTCTTACAAGCAATCTCAGTGGAATCCAGAAGGACCCATGTGTCTCCCTCTCCCTGCATTCTAAGAGTATTTTCTGATTTGGAACTAAAAGGACAAGACAGCTATTCCAGCTGAATCTGCCTCATAAGAGAATTTATGAAGAGCAAGTCTGAATTCTGACTTTCTGGGCAAGGGAAGTTAGGGAGTCAGAGCTCCAAAGTCATCAGCCGGAGTGAACCAAGCACAAGGACCTGCTGCTGAGCTGGTGTTCCACTGACACTTGCTCCAGCCAGCTTGGTAGCTTGGGTTCAGCATCCAATGTGTGGATTGACATTTGGGATCTGACTGGCAAAACATGCAGAGTTCAATAACGAATCTTTACAGTGACCCTTGGAGCGCACCCTATTATTTTAAATGTTTGTGAAGACTGCTCTGTTTCATCTGTTCTACTAGCTCTGGATGTTATTTCTGATCTAAATGCATCCCAACCGTGATGTTTGTCCTATGGGAAAACATTCTCCCCTACATAGGTTTGCTTGATAGCAAGGATTTCATTAACAATTCAAAAGGAAAATGAAGCAGGCCTGCAGGAAACAGGAGGCCAAGGTAGAGAAAACCATACTCAAAGGGCCTCTCCTTTCTCCTTAGGTAAGGAAAGTTTTAGAGAGAGTCTTCTTGTTGAGATCTAAAATGTCCCTCAAAAGTGTCCTGTATTCAGAGGTGGAGCTTTTGAAAGGTGACTAGGTCATTGGTGCCATACTTATCTGTTGCCACTTATTGATGAGGTCTTGATTGACTGTGCTGGTGGGGAGGGGCTGGGTAGAAGTAGGTCACATGGGTGTGCCCTGCAAGGCTCATCCTTGTCCCCAGCTCCTCCCTTCCCTTCCTGTTTCTCAAGTGCTATGATTGGGAAGCCTTCCTCCACCATGCCCTCCACTGTGATGCTTCTGCCTTGGAACTGGCCAGCCACACCTAGATGGAAGCTGCCTCACTTCGACTCAAAATAAATCCCTCCTCTCTTCAGTTGCAGGTGTGTAATATTTCATCCCAGTGGTAGGAAAGTAACGAAGGCAAAGAAAAGGAACATAAAACTGAAGAGCAGAAATAGAAGTGAGAGTGTAGACAAGTAAACCACATTACCCATTGCCCAAACTCTTAGCAAGAAGGGTGTAGAAGGGCCACTGGCAGCATAGTCCTCGAACCTGGCCTTGGGTGGCTTCTGTGCACCCTAGGAGCTGTCCTGGAAAGGAGCATGTGTGGGGGTCACTAATATGATCTTTCAGGGAGCCTTAAAAGGAAATTGGCACATCTACTCCTTCAGCACTCACCAGCAGGCAGGTTCCTCCTAGAAAAGTTGTAGACTTTGATGTTGCTTACAAAAAGCACTAGCAAAAGTATCAGTCATTTGAGGCTGTCTGAAAAACGCCTTCCCTTAGTAGCTCCCCAAGGCTCAAACCTTGGTGCTGTGTGAAGAACTACTTTACCTGACAAAGTCAGTACCTGCGGTCCCCTCTGAGCCCTGGATGGGGCTCAGGGGATCAGGCAAGCATAGGGGCAGCAGTACATCCTGGCCTAGGGCAGCCCTTGGAAAGTGTGCAGTCAGCCCTTGGTTTCAGTGCAGAGCAGACTCAGGGTGATTCCAGGCTGGCTTGCAGCTAGAACAAGAAATTCCTGCTCTGGCGTTTTGCTGTTTCCTTACAGGAGTTGAGGCGTCGCAGGGAAGAGACATTAGAAAAGGAGTTGGCATTTCCAAGTTGCTGTATTTCAGTTACAGAGTAGCTTACATGCTTCTGTTAAGAAAGAATAACCTAAGGATTTATTCTATTATTATTATTATTATTATTATTATTATTATTATTATTATTATTATTATTTGCTTTACAGCTTCCCTCAGCTGCCAAGCAACACAACTGCTCAGAAACAATGAACATAAATTCATAGACTTATAAGGTCATATTTTGTGCTTAAAAGAAATTTTCTTTCTTGTCAAACAAAGTACGCAACGTAGTTCAGAAAACAGGCCTCAGGCATTTAATAGTGGCCTCAGAAGAAGATGACTTTTCTTGCTTAGAATCCTAGACCTCACGCTGGGCCCACCAGATTCCCCACTGTGACTCCTTATGACAGTAACATGCTAGATCCTTCAGGCAGACTTAATGGCATATTTAAGGGTATCAGGCATATTAACTCACCTACCACACACTGAATAATTGCCTGAAACATTAAAAAGTGCATTTATCTAGATTGTTTTTTGGCCATTTATCGAACCATCTGCCTATCCATCCATCTGTTCATCCATCTATCTCCTGCCTTATTCCAATTAAAAACAAGGCAGGCAAATAATGTTACCAGTGTTATTTAGACAATTGATGAATAGCAGAGAAGATAGGATAGAGAACAAAACTGGAGGACAGAAAAAGTGGGGGAAAGGCTATAAAGACAAAAAGAATATGAAAGAGAAATGAGTTTATTCTAGTTGGTTTTGTTAGAAACATTGCATTATCCTGAACAGCAAGAGAGACAGATAAGGACCAAACTATCCAAAAGGCAGCTCTTCACACTTCAAGCACTGCTTCCCTAGCCATGAAGAAGACATCTACTGGAAACCAAGAGCAACAGATGTAGCACGGATCTTGAAGTTTCTGGTATCCACGCTGCTGCTCTGGAGCTAAGGGAATATGAGCCCAGAGCTTCTGAGGGAGTGATGAGAATCTGCTTAAGAAGGCAGCAAAACAGACTTAGAACTGAGGAAGCAGCTAGGTCCGGGGGCAGCACCTGAGCTGCCAGCCCCAAGCCTAGCCAGACTTTTAGTCTCAGGAGCTGAGACATCCTGCCCTTTCTATCAGTCAACGAAGCTGGAGTCAGCTTTTAGCAACCAGCAGCCGTGGGCAGCAGGGATCAGAAAGAGGACCACAGTCCCCACTCGCTGCTGTGAACAGGACTTCAGGGGCTAAGCCGAGTCTGCCAGCCGTCTAGAGGAGGTGCTTTCTAGCCAGGCCCCTACAGCAGGCAGTGCCCTCTGTGGACTCGAAGGCCTCCCAGCAAGGACTCCTTATCATCAGAGATGTGTGCTGTCTGCCCATCACTGTAACATTTGGTGTCCAAAGTGCAACTTGTTATAGCCAGTTACACTGACATCTACCTAAGGTCTAAATGTCACACACACACACACACACACACACACACACACAGGAGTTTTGTTCACACTGGTAATGTATCATATAACCTTGGGAGTCAGGAAATGTTTGATAATTTGGAAGACTCATCCTTATGAAAATATTTTCTCTGGTGTGCTCTGAAGTCTATGAGCAAGAGTTTAAGTAACCACCCCACCCTACTGGAAGTTTTTGTTTTAATTTAGAATTCAGGACATCATGGGATCTGCGTTCTTTATTTTAGTTATGGTAATTTAAGCAAGAATGAGGCACTGACTCGGTAAATAATAGAAATCTTATTTTTCACTTTCCTTTTTTTTTCTTAACAGGTGGTCTAAGTTCTCTGAAAGCTGCCTTCCTGGAATCTTTTTGAAACATATCTGAACATTATTGAAGGTTTTTTTTTTTTCAGAGTTCTAAGTATTCTGTCAGCTACCTGGGATTCAAATGAAAATAATACTACTCTCTCTTTTCAAGGGGCTAATAACTTAATAGAATAGAAGGAAGAAGTAGAGGACAGGCAAATGTAGCTTCAGAAGAAGTGATAGTGCCTGAGCATAGGAGAGACACAGCACTGAGGGAGTAGGGAGCAGAAGGGACAGTCCTCAGACTTGCTAAGCCAGTCAGGCCAAGGCACAGACTGCCCGCGGTCTTCCTGGAAGAAGTCCATCGTGCCAATGCTACCAGCATGCACGTGTCAGTGATGGCCCTGTGGGGGGGGGGGTCGCAGTTCACTCAGCCTCTGGGTCCTTCAGCAACAGAGGGCCTTGTGAAGCCATGTCAGCATGGTAACCTTCATTCTATTCAACTGCTGCCCAGTGGAACAGAGAGTTAAGTGCAGAGGTAGGGCATCGTCCTGCACCTTAAGTATTGAGGTGTTGTTGAGTCGCCCCATGACACCGAAGGCTGCTTCAGATTTCTAGTCAGAATCAGAGCCACTATGCTGCACAACCTGAGATCCTGGACTATGTCAGTTGCTTCCTGGGAGGGTCAGATGTTTAGATAGATACAGATCAATATACTTGTCTATTCCAGGTTGAGATGGGATCAGCTGGTCAGAGAGCTAAGGCCTCTGGACCCAGGACTGCTCCCCAAAGGAAAAAAGGAAGTTGGGGTTCAGGACAGCATGGTGGCAAGTCCTATGGTAAGGTCTCAATTTCTCATACCACAGGCCACCTGCAGACACAGTCTGTTGCACGGAACAGGGAGAAAAAGTGTGAAATAAAGCACACAGCACTGTCAAACCCTCCTATTTCATTATTCTCATGGGTAGAGCGAGCAAGTAAGAAATGAACCTACTTGAATCTATCAAATGTGTCTGTCCCCTGCCATCACAAAGCACTTGCAGGTAGTTTCATTAACTCTCCATGGCCTGGCCAAGCAACAATCACTGTACTCAGGTCCCAGGGACATCACCCACCACTTTCATGCAGAGCCTCCTCTCCCAGGAGTCAGAAAATAGAGCCCATTTGCCCTTTGCACAGACAATAAAGGAGAAGCATGATCGCCTCATTAATTTCCTCCCTCGTCTCCACCCCTCAGTCCATCAGTATCCCCGTTTGCCAAAGCCACTGGGGTTCCAAGGAGAGCCCTGGCTCCTAGGAGAGTCTCCCCTCATGGGTCTCCTTCAGAGCTGTTGAGTTATGGAAGCTTCCAGTGACAGAGACAGGAGGAGGAGAAGAAATAGACTAAGTCAATTTAGGTGACTCGCAGAATGCCACAGGGAAAGGGGACAGTAGAGAAAAGCTGCCAGGAGGGATGTGTTTGAGAAGTGAGCAATGGCGTATGGAGGGAAGTGCGGGGCTGGGCAGGCCAGCTGTGCCCCAGATTGATGCCCGGGAGGAGGCCCGGCCACTGGGCACTCTATGGAATAGAGTATACTTGCAGTTGCAGCCGCACAGATAAGCTGCAGGACTGGGGGCGCCAAAGAGGAAATGGCTTGGGGAGGAGGCCACGTGGCCCCAGGCAAGGCTCCATGGACAGCAAAGGGGATTCTTGCCTGGTGCCTTTAGAGGGAGGTGGCGCTGTGACTGGGTCAGGAATGTGCAGAAGAGTAGGGGGAGAGCTCTTTTGAGGGTGGGAAGGTTTTCCAAATTTCTATTGCTCCACTTCAATGTGGAGACAAAAATACTCCTAGTAAATGTCTTAGTTACTTTTCTTATTGCTGAAACAAAATACCTGACACCTAAAATTAAAAGAGGAAAGATTGATTTAGCTCAGTGTGCAGGTTTCAGCCTCTAATAGGCTGGTTCCAAGGCAGGGTAGCACGTGGCAGAGGGCAGTGGTTGATGGTGATCGAAGGCAGCAAACTCAACAAAGGAGAGAGAGAAGACAAGCCTCTTTTTGTTCCTAATGTTGTATGCAGGCTACCTGTCCTAGGACAGGTATAGTGTTCACATTCTTAATCCTAGCACTGGACCATGAATCAGTCACAAACTCTAGATTGGGCCACCTCTAAAAGACTGCCCCCCCCATGACTGCATCTGGCTTGGGAGGGGGCATTCAGACACAAGTCATAATAGTAAACAAATAGAACAATCAGTGAAGGAAACTCACCCAGCTGGGTGACAGCCATGTTACCCATGCTCAGTAGATGTCAACGGAATGTCAGCGTAAAAGCTGGCTGCTCTGATGGCATCTGCAGAGCACACCAAGGAGAGAAATGTCCTGTGCGAAAGGCAGGCTGTGCTCCAAGAGCTAGCCTAGGGCTGTGGATTAAAATGTTGGGACCCAATTCAGGGCTCCTTCGTGCAGTACAAATGCTTGGAGAGATTTCTGAGTTTATAGGGATGCATTTCTGGCCGCTGCCTCCTCCCAGTACCATGGACCTGGCCACCTCATCCTTCTCTATTAATGGGTTGGGTGTCTGCTGTGTGGCAGTGCTTGACCCCCAGGGCAGAAAGACAGGTGAGGTGCCTGTTCACCTGGAAATGATAACGTGAGCAGAAGCAAATATCTCTAAACAATTAAGTAAGTGAAAAAGATCATTTCACTTAATGAGGATACTAAAAGTAAAGAAAACAAAGTGATGATGACTCAGCTGAAGGAAAAGAGCTCTAGGAGAAAGAGAGCCAGGGAAGGGCTGTTGGCGAGCCCCAATTTGAGCTGAGACCCAAAGATCAAGAAAGAGCAGCCAGGAGAAGAAAGTGTGTGTGCATGGTGGTCCAGAAGGAATGGGCTCCAAGTGGAGGACAAGATGAAGTGGCTGTCCTAGAATGGGAGCGAAGGAGATGAGGCCAGCTGGTAGGCACAGGATGTTTGACTCTCCTGGTTGCTGATGGGCCCAGCCCAGAGCCATGCACTGGCCAGTGTCTTGTGATTCTGCAGCCTGTTGCTCAGCCCTGTGGGAAGGCTGGAGCCCCAAGAGTCACAGCCTTCATAGTCTAGCATCCCCATGTACCCTGCAGACTGCCACACACACACACACACACACACACACACACGCCTGGAGGGCTTCCATCTCTGTGTCCTGAGCCCTGGAGTCTCTTTTAGCCTCATTGATATACAGAATCCTCCCTCCTTTTGCCCACCAGAAGCCTGCTGGATCTCTGTTCAAGGATTTTACCCAGTGGAATAAGAATTTTTCTTCAGTCTGGAAAGTCCAAGAAGATCTGGAGCGGAGGGCTGTCTGTATTTAACCTGCCAGGTGGTGTCCTGTTCTGGAAAGTAGGAAATTGCTAAAAATGGTAACCGGCCTTATGTAAGAAAGATGATGTGAAGATAGCTACCTTGCTAGTCAGAGAGAGTGCCTGATGCATAGAAGGCCTGGAAGGTTGAAGAGAAAGCACAGATGCATTCCCAGGGAGCTGATGCAGCTCCTCACTATCCTGTAGCTTCACCCGACTTGGTCTCCGCTTGTGCCCTCGAAAGGCCAGCTCTGCTATAAGAGCAGGCCCCCTCAGTAGATGTTGGCCTCAGCTCTGACATGCTCCTGAGAATAGAAGACCTTCTCAGCTCAGAACTGGTGCTGCTGTCCTGCTCACAGATGCCAACAACAAGGAAACATCCAGTTACTTCCAGTCTCTGGCTCCTCCATGGTACTCCTGCTTGGAACGTCTGGGAAAAGCAGCTTCTTCATTTCTGTGTTAGCAGTAGGAGTTCTTGTGACCTCACTGAGAATTCACTGCCAGGGAAGCTGAAGTGGGGAACATGTGTCAAAGTCATCAATGTATTTCCCAAAGTTGCAAATCCAGAGTTTGAAATGTTGCTTTGTTTAAATATTTTAATTGGCTTAATATGTAATTCTTTTTTAAATTTTTTATGTTTTTAATGCATTTAGGGTCTACAGGGTCTCACTATGTAACTGGAACACGTGGTGATTCTCCTGTGCTGGTATTATAGGCTTGTGCCAGTATGCCCAGTCTCAATCAACTTCTTATCATGCCCTGGGGTCAGGGCCAGGGCCACCACTGCAAGTAGGGAATCAAACCCCAGCTGCCAGCTGCTGTGCTCTGTGAAAGCAGGCACTTTAGTGTGCTGAGCTATCAGGCTGGCTCCCAATATGTAATTCTAATATTGGACATCTCTCTCTCTGTGTCTCTCTCTCTCTCTTCACACACACACACACACAAACACACATATATATATCCATAAATTATAAAAAGGGAATTCCTTTATGAGTAGATGAAGTGACCTCATACCCAATGCACCAATGTTCAGGGTATACAATTTCAAAATTTCACAGGCAGACAGTTCTATAAAATTACAATTGATATTTCCACAAGGAATTTTCTAATAGCTCCCTGAACTGCTTTCTTTGAGTTCCAAGTCCTTTCTCCAGTGCTTAGTGGTTAATCGTTACTTGGAATTCTGACAAGAATGTCACTTTCTGCTCCAAATGCTGCTTTTGTGTACAGATAAAAGAACTTCCTATCTGTCTGGGTATTTTACTGGCAGACCCCACACCCTTTCCTGACCTGTCCCATCTGAATGTGCTTCGTGCCCCAGCAGGGCCATGACCTATTAGCCAGGCTGGCTCATACCTCCTAGAAGGGTTGGAGTCAGGCCAGCCCAGTACACTCACATGGGAAATAGATTTCAGTTGAGTAATAGCAAATGGTGACAAGAAAGTAAAATCAATCCTAACTCTAATTTCATCTTTAAAATCAAGATAATCACTCATCTAGAAATGGCTCTGCTTGTATGTGGCTTTGATAACAGTATTTAATTTATTTTAAACTGAAGATCTCATGTGATTTATGATTATCACAGAAGAGACATAGGTTAGAAAGAGCTATAAGAAAATGAACTGTTTATTTGAGCCCAAAGAGATGGTGTTTATTAAAGGAAATGTAATGGTCTCTGATTTTTGCCTTAGGAGATCTCTGGATCACCATCATTATACTCCAGCCTTATGCTGTGATTATCAGTAGGTTATAACTAGGGCTGGTGAGATAGCTCAGTGGACTAAGCACCTGCTTAGGTAAGCACAGGGACAGGTGTTTAATTCCCAGGACTACATGCCTCACTGGCCCCATGCACTGGTGTGCTGAGCCAGTGACAGAGACCAGTCATGGTGATACACATCTGTAATCCCAGCACTGGGGAGGCTAAAAACAGGATCACTTCAAATGCAAGCTGCATAGTGAGACCTTGTACAAAATACACATTAAAAAATACATTAGTGTGGAGGACCACCTGAGCAGCTCTTCTTGAAAGAAGAGCAACTGTCTCCATTTTGGCTGAGCCTGACCCTATTTCCTTGTATTGACATGTGCAGAGCTTGCTAGGACTTCTCATTGCCCTTTCAATTGGCTTTCAGCAGTACGTACTGGTCTAGCCGAGGTGCTGGTGGTAATTTTTGAAGACGGCATGTGTGTTTCCCTGATAACCCACACCTGCTGCTCTCCAATAGGAGCCTGGTCGGGACAGGATGAAGAACCAATGCTCCACGCCATCAGCTGGGATCGAGCCTTGAGATAGAGGCTACGACTTCATGGGGCTTGAAAGATTACACATCAGAGATGAAGCATCGGACCTCTGAAACATTAGATACTATCCCAATAGCATAATGCGAATCATCACTTCTTGTCCTTTTGGCTAAGGTCAAGTCTAGCATAATGAAAATTGCTTCCTCTGTGAATATGGTGGAGGTAAATGCAGGCCATCTACCTAGCCCAGCTTATAGTGCTCACCTACTTCCCACAATTCTCTTTCTCAAGCCACACCCCCTTCTCAGCTGAATGAAACCAGGGTACAGCCCTGGGTCACTCTTTTTGTTCCAGAAGCCATCTTTGTGACTAGACATAGGGTCCCTTGGCTCCCCAGTAATTATATGTACATATATATATAATATTATATTGTATATTACATATACAATATATTATATTGTATATTGTATATATAATATGTACATATTGTATATGTAATATATATCCATATATATGTATCATATATATATATGTCTCAGTGTGTTAGTTTTTGCTGTGTGTTGCACTGGTAGTGGTAGATTGGAATTAGCTTGGTGGAATTCCAATAACATATCCTTGGGATTATAAATTTAGACTTCTTGGGCTGAGACAAGAACCAGGAAGGGACTCTGACACATTAGAACTAAGTGAATGACAGATAGTCAGATATTCTCTAAGGAATGGACCAGAAATCTCAGCCAGCATTACACAAGGCCAAACATGACAGAGTGGGCCATTCTAACAAGAAATTTTGTCTTTAACCCTATTTCCATGTTTTGGGGAAGTAGTACCATTAGCACACAATCTTGAAAATGGAGTAGTCTGACAAACAGGGCCTTGTTCTGGGCTGTGTTGGTCTAATACTTCTCTATCCATGGTGTGGGTGTCAGGGGTTATTCTTACTTTTGCTGTTTAAGATGTGGAGTGAAGTGATTCTGAATTCCTTGTGGGTGTAGCACTTTTCCTAAACAGATTGACTCTTGAATTTAGGTGTGATTATGGAATAACATGGAGGAGGAAACATCAACGTTGCCTGAAGTCGCCTCAGTCTAAGACCAAGTACTCGAGAATAATGAATTATTGTGCATCATACTATGCTATTTATCAATGGGCTGGATTGTAAGCACAAATCTGGGGAGTGTGCGTAGGAGTCATAAAGAACTCAACATGGAAATAAGCCCTTAGACAAGAGGAACACACCCAACATCAGCTGCCATGGTGTCAGTTATGTGCCTCTTTTTCTGGCCAAGCACAGAGGAGGCAGAAAGGCTGGGAGTCTTAGAAGGCTCTCTCTAGTAGGGGTATACAACCCAAAAGCAAAGGAACAGATGCTGTTTCAAGACTGACTTGAAGAGCAAAATCATGTTTACATGAAATGCTTAACACTTGAAAATGAAGACTTAGCAGGTATATGGAGCTAATTTGTTGCCTTGTGCTATTCAGATAAAACAGAATCACTTTCAAGAGAAGCAGTTAGGGCTGCAGTGCTGCTGAGGGTGTGCTGAAGAGTCGAGGCTCTGGAAACTGACAGAAACTGGAATTATTCTACTATTCAATAATAGCAATAACTATTATAATAGCATTTATTTCTCTTCTTCCCCCTGAGGCAGCAGCTGCCAGTGATGCCTTAATGCACTTCTTTCTGGATATAACATCTCATAAGAAATGCACATAAGGACTGATGAGATAGTGAAGCAGGCCAAGCACCGGCTTTGGCAAGTGCCATGTTTGGTCCCTGGTCCCACATGCTGTACTAGCTTGCCTCCGGGGTGCACAGAGCCTGTGATTGAGTACAGGTGTGGTGGGACACATCTGCAATCCCAGCACTGGGGAGGCTGAAAACAGGAGGATTACAAGTCTCAGCTATGTAGCAGGACCCTGTACCAAACAATTAAAAAAGAAAAGAAAGAAAGAAGGAAATCAAGCAAAGCAAGAAAGAAAGGAACACACATAAGTGCCAACAGACTCTCCTCTTATTTTCTACTTTGTATTTAATGATGTCTTTCATCTGCACCAGTTAGCCACCCAATCCTTGGGGGCTGGTCCCTGTCTGGACATAGGGGTCCACTTCATTTATTTTAATGATGCATAGAATTTCCTTATATAAATGATGCATAATTTATTCTGACTCATTTATATAGTAAAAGGTGCTTGGACTGTTGCCAGTCCTCTGCTTCTGAAACTGTACTTTAGTGGACAAGGATGATTTCACTCATGTGAGTTGGCCAGCTTTACAAAACAGGTCCTGCAACTCCGCAGACCCAAGGCGAGAGCCTTTCCTCCTCAGCCCCACTAAGAACGAGGGGAGGTTTTCTGCACAGGCATCAGCCATAGCAGCACGGGCTGGACAGGAGTGTCTGTTTTCTGATAGATCAGGTTTCACAACAATTTGTAAAAATCTAAAATCTTCTTCTCATCATTTTTTGCAATATATTTTAATGTACTTTTTATGCTGTTAGTGGTCTTATTTTTATATTACAATATAGTAAATATATTTAAAATTTCTCAGTTGTGATTTCTAACGTTGTAAATATCAGTAGACAGAAGGGCAAACACACCCTCGCCGCTCAGTACTGAGGGAATACATTTGTCCCAGAAATCAGGAAGTTTGAGAGTTGGTGCCATGGCTGACAACGCTAGAGGAATAATTGATAGGTAAAAGTGCTGTGCATCAGTATCTCCAAAGGCAGTGCCAAAGGTCCCTTCCTGGAACTTCTAGCAGATACGTTCCCACCCGCACTGGATGAGACACTCATTCCCTCTGGAAAACAGCAGCAGTGTTGATGTGTTTGCTATCTAGATATAGTTGAAAATACTTCTTCGCTACAGCTTAATTTTGCATTTTTCTTACTTGGCCCCCACTTTAGTGTATACTGATCTAGTTGAGAGTTCATGACATTTTCTTCATGACAAACTCTGTGCATACTGTTTGCCATTTTATTATTTGCTGACTTACTTATTTCTAGGTGTTTCCTAACTATGGCCTATCGTCTGCATATTCTCAGCAAAATCCCCCTGGGCTGGCTTTGTTTCTGGACTTCCTATTCTGTTAGTTGTTTTCCACGACAGGACATGGTACTATTTCTGGCTGTTTGAATTCATTGATCTTGCTGCCTTGCTGAATGGGGCTTTCCCAAGGGAATGTTTAATAAAAGCTCAATACTGGAGGAGAATGTCAAGCTTTGTAAGGGAGGAGCTACAGAAACTCTGAAATTCCAGAGCATATTTCAAAGAGCATTCCTAGATCTCAGGGCAGCCCAAACAGGAGGGCTTGGGTGCCACTTCTGATTAACATGCAAGCCTCCTGTGCAGAGCTTGGTATGTACTGCTAAGTAAAGATTACCAGTGAGCTATGGACAAGACACCCAACTACAAGGGGTGAGAAGATCTTTCTCTGAAGATTAGAAGTGGAATGTGGAATCTTGAGCAAACTTGATAGTCTTATGAAAAAAGATTTTAAAAAACTAGGGGTCTTTCAGGTTAGTTCAGTGGTTTAAGTGCAAAAGCTGGAGCCAGAAAGATAATATTGTCAAAAGGTACAAATATAAGAGACTAGAATCAAAATCTTGATCTAATTCTTTCTCCTATTTCATGCTTACAACATATATTTGTTAGGGACTTTAAAATCACTTTTTTAAAATTATTATTTTAAGGAATGATCTATGGGATGTTCAGAATCTCACTTCTAGACTGGACTCACAGTGATCCACCTGTTTACAGCCTTCCAAGAGCTAGGATTATGGGCATGTACCACCACACCCAGTCTAAGTTGCCATCTCAGTCGGCCCCTGGGGCGGGTCCTGCACGACAGGCCTGGGGATCGAACTCCCAGCCCTTGTACCTGTTGGCAGGCACTTTAATCTGCTGAGCTATTTGGTCAACCCTAAAATCACTGTTAAAAATTCCTGTGGTACATGTGTTTCTGCTCTATTACTTGCGTTGCTCTTTACCAATCCTTTCAGCATTACCTTCTCTCACTGAGGCAGCCAACTGATTTCTCAAAAGGCCCATGGACACTGGATAATTATAACAGGGATGTGTGGCTTTCACAGACCAGGACAGCTGGCAAACAGCTGACAAAGGACCATAGGCCCTCCAGGTGATTCACCCAGCAAGAGTGCTATCTTTTCTTCTTCACAGCTGAACATCATTAGAGTAGCAATGTGTCTGGCAGTCAGTTCCATCGGTGGTTGGCCCAGGATGATGACATGGCCTTGGCAGCCCATGTTGGCATCTCTGTGATAAGGAAATGAGCTAGGTGGAATCATTTTCAGCAGCAAATGCACTAAAGCTGGAAGGACACTAAGTAAATCAGCACTGTCCCTGTGCAAGGATGACAAGCAAGTTTATGAGGCATTCTATAGTTTTGGAAATAAAGGGCATAGTAGATTGTTGGGAGCCGTGGAGGCAGGAAAATGGGTCAAATGTGTGTAGGCGGGACTAGGCCTCAGTGCCCAAAGTAAACAAGCTACCTCAGTCCAGAGATAAGCATCCTGGCTGATTAATGCTGCCTATTAGTCACTAGGCGACATTGTGTCACATGTTACTAACTTTGCAAAGGCATAAATAAAGGTCCATATTGTTGCTTGTGAGATCATCTTGCCAATCAGGCAAACGGGCCACCACCTAACCCAGATCTTATCTTCTTGCTTATCTTTTCTTCATTGCTCCTGCCCTTTTTACTCTGGGTAGAAGGGATCTCACTGAGACCCACAGATCCTTATAGTAGAAGTGCAAATCCAGTTATCATTGTTGGCAGGTGTCATGATCTTACATATAAACACTCTAAAATGCTTCCTCATAAAACTAAGAAAGCTAACTAAGTCACCAGAGTCCTACTATTGATGCAGGAAGAAAAAAACTGATCTGAGGTGGATGACCTCTCATAGGGAACCTCCAAATGATAAAGAGAAAACTGATCCCCAACCTGAAAAGTACCTGGGATGAGTTCGTGTTTTCTAAAACCAAAGAATGGATTTTAGGAACAAATGGAGGTAATGAGCAGAACATATTTATTGAGGGAAAGAAAGCTCCTGTCCAAGAGAAAGACAGGAAGGGGTCCCCAATGGGTGCCCCCTGGGAAGTTGTCTCTTCCGAGGACTTCTATACGGGAAAACCACATGTTAAGGCGGGTCTAAGGTTGTGGAGAAGACATGGGAACTGGCTTAGGTGGGTATGAGGTGGGACGAAACTGTGGCCAATCAATGAGATGAAAAGTGCCACTGCTCAGGTAAAATAGATTAAAATCGGGATCCAATGGGAAGGCAAGTCATGTAGCAAGTGGGTAAGAATACAGAGTAAGGTCTCTTCCTGTTGGGTGTGGGCTGGTGATTCATTCTAGGCTCTTTCAAGGTAATTGATACTTTTCAAAATATCAATCCCTGATGCCCATCCCTAGGGAAGTATGTAGTTGCTTCTGTCTACTCTTGTCTTGAGATCTGGCCCACAGCGGAGGAGTATCTCTCTCTAGCTGTAAAGTCACCTTGTCTTCCATGTCATCCTTGAGGGTCTGGCCCTATCTGACTGCCTAGAATATTTCTATCTAATTCATCTCCCTACAACACTATTATAAGCACCTAAAGTAATTTTTTTAAAACTGGGATTGAAGTTAGGCCCTTGCATTTGCCAGGCAAGAGCTTATTCTACTGAGCTATCTCCCAAGCCCATAGGTAAAAATATTATAATAAATATTTTCTACTCTTAAACTCTGTCGCTCCTTAAAATTCACATTTTGTTTTAATTTGGGGGAACATGGACTCAATGTACCTTGAGAGTAAGTTGAGAGTTACAGTTATTTCCTATATGTCAGTAGGACACAAAAGCAACATGAAAATCAGTA
>PVJA010027436.1:0-28601 GCA_004027025.1 Myocastor coypus
TTCTTCTTCTTCTTCTTCTTCTTCTTCTTCTTCTTCTTCTTCTTCTTCTTCTTTTTCAACTATCCCCTTTTCTATTCACTCAGCAGATGGTATTAATGTTTTTCTGTAGGCCCTGGGCTGACGTTCACAGTTACAGCCCCTAAATATCTGCTGGGGGTGGGAAGAATAAAAGTTAGCGAGATAACCATTCTCTGGTAGATAGAGTGTGGCATTAAGACTCACTCGGTGGGAAAATGGGTTGACATAAAAAATTTAATCTTGTCCTCAATGCTGTCCTGGGGATGTTGCTTACAGTGGTCAACTCAACTGACATCTCTGATCTCTTTCTCTCTCTCTCTGTCTTTCTGTCTCTCTGTCCCTTTGTGTATTTTATAGCAATTTTATCTATACAGTTCACATTCCAAAAAGTTTATTCATTGGAAATATACAACATATAGGGAAAGAAACTTATATTTTGGTATGTATGTGTTTAGCTCTCATTAATAAGCTGATGTTTGTATAACCTAAGCATAGTCATAATATTCCCTTCAGATTTCTTTAACGAGTTTATAAGATAATCTTGCCTTTTGCAACTATCATTATCAAAACTTAATAGCATTTTCATCACTTTGAACTGATATACAAATTAATAACCTCAACTTCACCTCCCCTACTAAAGCATCTACTTAATTTTATTTATTTTGCAGTTTTTTACATAAACAGATTCAAACATTGAGCTGTTCTTTGTAACTGACTTCCCTTACCATCATGTTTTGAAAGTTCATGCATATTGTAGACAATAATTGTTGGTTAAACAATATTTGATATACATTATATATTTTCTTATTCACTCTTCTGTCAGTCCTTCATTTTATTTTGTCACTCTGACTTATACAAAATATTTTTGTTATCAAAATGTGTTTTAACCGAGATCATCAGAAATTCGTTAAGGTAACTGAATAAAAACACTTGGGTCTTAATAGAAGCTGCCTTTGGTGAATAAGGGAGCAGCTGCCTGGGAAGTCATCCTAGCTTTTTGTTCATTAATAGAAATTCCCCATTATCTCATAGCCTTATAGGACATATCCCAAAAAATATTGCTCAAGAAATATGCTATTGTGATGAATTTACATTGGCCAATATAAGAAGACTAAGTTTTCTAGACAATAAATTTTTCTAATTTAAAGATACTCTGATGTAAAACTAAATTAAAAAAGAAATTTTTCATATGGCTATGACAATTGCTTGTTGCATATCTCATAGTGTGCTGAATGCATTCATGCCATCAGATGCATAGATCTTCCAAATTGTAAAACAAAATTGCTGATGGTGATTGACTTTTTCTCTCAGATTCAGAGATTTCCCTTTCTTTTGATGTCTCAACTGCTTGTGATCTGAGGTTCATATCAAGCCAACATGAGATCGCCAGTCAATAATAACAAGAAATTTTTCTGTGATATACTCCCATTAAAAATAAACTGTGTAGTACAAGTTTCTTATGTATTAGACAGAGATGCTTGATTAAAAAATATTTTATGTCAAAATGGAAATTTAAATGAGATACAAAATGTCATCATGAGGGGCTCAGTGGTCTAAAGCACCTGCTTAGGCAAACGTTGGTAACCACAGGGACTGCAATTTGATCCCCAGTACAACGTGCTGTGCCTTCCCTATGCCCAGGGCAGGCTCAGCCAGCCATAAAAATAAATGTCATCGCGACTGTCATGCTCCAATATTACATGTGCCTTTGATTTGAAATTTTCTGTATAAAATTATATAGCTCTTATCTGTTAGCATTCTATAGGAATTCAACTGTGAGAATATCATGGGTAATTGGAAACAATGGTTCTATTTTCTACTTCGAGGTACTTGATGCTCAGGTAAAATTGTACAATTAAACTCACTATTCACATTAAAATGCAATATCATTATTTTTCTCTTCTGAATGTTCAACAACTGGTGTTTGGGGACCGAAACTCAGAAATTAGAAAGATACACGAACTGGACAGCCAAGGTAAATAAAGACCTTTTGAGGTAAATGAAGACCCAGGGCATGAGGGAACTTGCTACCAAAGTTCTGCAACTCTGGTGCACTGTATATTGTATAAACGCCTGACCAACGATATTGTGGAAACACAGCGGGAGGAAATCAGTGATATATAGTGTGCTTCAGAATAGTCACCAGGAGAGAAGTCTCTAAAGCTTTCACAAAGAGCATCTTTGTCAGGCAATGACAGTGACTCATCCAGATGGCTGACACTGACAAAATAACTAAGAGACCCTATGCATGGTTTCCAGGTAAATCCTGAGAAGACTGACTTCAGCATATTGCAAGAATTAATATAGATTTCACTTTAACTTGATCTTGAACATCCAGAGCAGAAAACAATCTGCCTGTTAATGCTAACTGCATTTAAATGTGCTTGTTAGCTAGCCAAAATCTTATTTTGATGAATGTGATTGAGTATCTTTTCTCATTTTTAATTGAGGAATTTGCTTTTTGTTGCTGCATTTGGTGGTGTTGTTATTGAGTTATAAGATCTGTCTAATATCTTCTTAAAAAGTCTCTCCGTGCACATATGACTTACAAAATAATTATTTCTTTTTGTGGATTGTGATTTTTTTCATATTATGTAGTTCTTTGAAAAAATATTTTATATTTTATGATTAATCTTTTTCCTTGGTGATTTGATATTAGATGTAGGTACATTCACCAATTTTATTTCTCCAAGAGTCTGGATTCCTTGAAGGGCCTACTCTACTAATTATGCAAACTGGACCACACTGAGTAACTTTGTATTACTACAACAAAACACTCCCAACTAGGAGAAGGGTAATAAATAGCACTTTATTTCTTAGAGTTCTATAGCCTCATACTGCCAAAACCAAGGCTTAACAAGCTCAGTGTTCTGGTGATGGCTCCTTTCTGCTTCTATGATTATTTCTCAGTGTTGTGTCTTACAGGAAAGGAAGATTGCTTTATTACATGGAAGAAAGGAGGTCAGAGAGATGAATGGTGCAAGGACCATCTTCTTCTTTTATAATGACCTTAAGCCTAGCTACAGACAAGATCCCTCTTTTCATAATCATTCGAAAGTTGGAGGGGACACATTTGCACCAAAGCAAAAAGAGTTTGAAATAAGCCTCTTGATAGGAATGTTACATTTAAACCAGTGTTTGAATCAGTTATAGAAACAAATCATGGGGCCTGGCAGGATGGCTCAGTGGTCTAAATCGCCTGCTTAGGAAAGCTTGGGCAGCTGCAGGGACCGCAGTTCGATCCCTGGCACCACATACTGCGCCAGCCCTGCCCACAAGGCAGGCTGAGCTGGCCATAAAAATAAATGAACAAACAGACAAAAGTTCTGAAACAAGGAAAAAAAAAAAAAAAACACTTTCGAAACATTGCTCACAGAAATGACTCTTTGGTAGCACAACTAAAGATGAATTTAGTGAACGTGCAGCCAGTCACCTGGAGCGATGAATCTACCGCCCTCCAATGGCTTGAGATGCACGTTTCATTACTCATCTACCAACACAGTTAGCACAACAATTTTACCTCAACTGACAATCACAGTTCACAAATACCCATAACACATGTAAAATGTGGAAATGTACTGAGCACAGTATGCTAACTACCATTATATTTTTGTTTACATATTGATTTGTAAAATACAGAAATGAACAAAATGTTTCAATCTAATTCGAGGTAGAATGAGTAAGCCAAAAACATAAAATCGAAGTGAATAGAAATAAAAATAATCTTTGTATGAGATTTTAAAAATTACATGAAGAGTGATTTGTTTTTCTAGAATTAAGTCAAGCCAAGTTTGTTAGCTCAGGAACAGAGCAACTGCCTGGCAAGTGTGTTGTGAGTTGGACTCCCAGGATCAATAGATTAATTAATTAATTAAAGTGAGAAGTAAAAAGGATGCTGCCAAATTAGTAAATAAAATGCCTATTGCTTGTGAATTAAAACTGACAATGGATCTTCATCCAGCAGCGTGGAGTCTCCAGTTTGGAGCTGCTCATGACCAGCAGCGCACCGTCTCCCCCTGGGATTTGCTTGCATGCCATATTCATTCAGCATCTCGGCATCTCCCTCTGGGATGTGCTCGCGTGCAATTTTCATCCAGCAGTGCAGCGGCTCCATCCTCGAGTTGCCTGCCCGCCATCTAGATCTAGCAGAGTAGTGGCTACAGAATGGTCCTTCCCCTCCTGCCATCTAGAGCCAGCAGCACTGCAGCTCCACCTCAGAGCTGCCTGCCCTACATCTTAATCCAGCAGCGTGGCAGCCTGCCCGGCTCCACATCAGACTGAGCTCACCATCCTGACTGGATAGTGCAGCAGCCTCCGCCTGCTACAATCCCTACAAAACAACAGCCCAAGCTCCAATTCCACCCACCTTCCCGACCAGGCCTCATGACAGCCAGGTAAGAATTCTCTGAGCCGCTGTTCACCCCTGACTCCAGGAATGTCCTTACCCTGACTCCACCCACTGGATCCATAAGACCACCAACCGTCCCCACACTGCTGATCATGGTCCTGACCCACTGGGCGTCAGCCAGCTGCCTGAGCTCCGACTCACAGCCGGACATGTCTGGGGGAACAAGCTTGGTGGATCCGGACACAAATTCCTATAGGTGTTAACTGCATAAGTTCATCAAAATGCAGAGATCACTGCTATAAAAAAATGATAAAAACAAGGAGCAAGATCCAATCTCAAGTCCCTAGTCAACACAAAACAAATACAGGACACACTAACATGGAAGAAAACGGGAATCATGCAGACAAAATCTATGAATCGGCAGCATTTGAGGTAGACAGACAAGTGCAGAAAAGTATAGAGCAACTCAGATCAGAGATAATATCTGAAGTAAAAAAAAAGAATAGAATCTGAAGTGGAAAAACAACTGCAGAAATATATACAGAAAACCAGAGCAGAAATAACACCTGAAGTTTAAAAAGACCTTTCTAAATTCATAGCATCTAACGTAGGGGAATGACTACAGAAAGGTAGAGAAGAGAATAGAACAGAAATAATCTCTGAACTAGAGAGAGAAAGGATAACTAAAATGAGAGACTTCAATAATACTAAAGAAGACATTGATAAAAAATAAGAGAATAAAAAAATTATGGATAACCTGATTGGACAATATAGGAAAGAAATAGATTGCATGAAACAGTTTCAAAGATATATACAAGAAAAAAAAGTCTCAATCATAACTTGGCAAAACTGTATGAACAAAAGTGAAGATAGAGTTTCAGATCTTGAAGACACAGTTGAAGCTAGTGAAAACATAAGAAATGATCTCTTAAAAACAAGTAGGATGCAGGAAAAACTAATTCAACATCTGCAAAAAAATGCAAAAATGAACAAAATGAGAGTAATAGAAATTAACAAGAAGGAAGGAGTTGACACAAATGATATAAAAGGAATATGAGCAGAAATAATAGCAGAAAAATTCCCAAATATGAGAGCACAATCAGATATCCAGATAGCTGAAGCATACAGAACCCCAAATAATATTAACCCAAATAAAAGCACAACCGGACGTATAATAGTAAAAATTCCAGAAATTCAGCAGAAGAATAGAATACTAAAAGCTGTTAGATAAAAGAAACAGATCACATTTAAAGGAAAACCCATCAGAACAATGGCAGATTTCTCTTCAAAAACCATGAAGTTAAGAAAAGCATGGGTCAGTGTGATTCAAGTCTTCCATGAAAACAAATTCCAGCCCAGACTGCTGTACCCAGCAAAATTCTCTTTCAAGTATGAGGGAGGAGTGAAATATCTCCATGACAAGGAACAACTAAAGAATTTCATGACCTCAAAACTAACCCTGCACAGCATACTAAAAACTGTTTTAGAGAGGGACCAACACGATTCAATCTCAAGAAATGAAAACTGAAAGACACAAAACAGGGTACTCAACTAAACACAGGAAAAAAAAAACAAAACGGGGTAAACAACAGTAAGTAAAAGTCATGTCAATCATAAATCAATACATATCAATTATAACCATCAATGTATATAGACTCAATTCTCTAATTAAAAGAAGTACACTGGCAGAGTCGGTAAGGAAGCAAAATCAAACAATATGATGTATACAAGAAACACACTTAACTCACAAAAAAACTCATAGACTAAAAATTAAAGGGTGGAAAAACAATACTACATGTTCCAGCACCTCAAAAAAAGCAGGGATAGCAATCCTGTCTGCAGACAGTCTAAATGTCAAACCAAGATTAATCAAACAAAATTAAAAAAAGAAGGTTACTACATACTTGTTAGGGGAAAAATTTAAGATGAAGAGGTAACACTCATAAATATGTATGCACCCAACACAGGAGCAGCAAGTTATACAAGGTATGATATGTCATACTTTCATGTCCTTAATGGACATGAAAAACCTAATATCCAATACCACAATCTTAACAGGAGACCTTAACAGCCTCTTATGAGGAAAAGATAGGTCAAGCAGATAATAAATTAGCAAAGAAGTAGCAGAACTGAACCAAAACTTAGAAGAACTGGAATTAGTAAACATGCACAACAGTGTTCCACCCAACCACTTCTAAATACACATTTTTTTCAGCAGCACATGGGACATTTTCTAAAATAGACCACATATTAGTATATCGGTCATGCTTAAGTATATGCAAGAAAACAGAAATTATCCTATGTATACTATCTGACCACAGTGCAATGAAACTGGAAATAAATGACAAAAGAAACTAAAAGAACTCCATAATTACATGGAAATTAAACAATGCTCCTTTCAGCAACCAGTGTGTTACAGAGGAAATTAAACAAGAAATTAAACAATATCTAGAATTTAATGCAAATTCAAACACAACCTACTGGAATTTATGGGACACAATGAAAGCAGTTCTTAGAGGGAAATTTACATCGCTAAACTCACACATTAAGAAAACAGAACAGGAGCACTTAAACCAACTAGAAATGGAAGAGCAAACAAAATCCAAAGCCCAAAGATGGGAGGAAATTATAAAGATTAGAACAGAAATTAATTCAATTGAGACAAGGAAAGCAATACAAAGAATTAACGAATCAAAAAGCTAGTTCTTTGAAAGAACCACATCAAAAAGAGGAAAGAAAGGACAAAAATTCAAGCAATAAGGAATGAAAAGGGTGAAATTTCTACATACCCAGAAGATATTCAGAGGATAATAAATAGCTACTTTGAGAAGCTTTACTCTCACAGAACTGAAGACAGAGATGAAGTGAACAGATTCCTAGAAAAGTACAAATTACCAAAACTTAATCAAGAATACATAAATACTTTCAATAACCCAATAATAGCCAATGAAATATGAAATGTAAAAAAAGCCTACCGACAAAGGTAAGTCCGAGACCTGATGGATTCACCACTGAATTCTACAAGAAGTTTATAGAAGACATAATCCCAACATTCCTCAAACTCTTCAATGAAATCGAAAAGGAAGCAATCCTTCCAAAAATCATTCCTACAGGCAAGTATTACACTGATACCGAAACCAGTGAGAAGTGCCACTAGAAAAGAAAACTACAGGCCAATTTCTCTCACGAACATACATGCAAAAATCCTCAATAAAATGCTTGCCCCTAGAATGCAACAAGTCATCAAGAAGATTATACACCATGACCAGGTAGAATTCAACCAAGGGATGTAGGAATGGTTCAATATATGCAAATTTATAAATACTTTATCAATACAACCAACACCAAAAATCACATGATCATTTCAATTGATGCAGAAAAGGCCTTTCACAAAGTCCAACACTCATTCATGTTCAAAATCCTACAGAAAATTGGAATAGAAAGCCTCTATCTCAACTTGATAAAAGCCATCTATGACAATTCAACAGCTAGCCTAATTCTCAGTGAGGAAAACTTAAGTCTTTTATTCTCAAATCTGGTACAAGACAAGGATGTCCCCTATCACCACTCCTATTCGATATAGTACTGGAATCTTTAGCTTCATCAAAAAAACAAGAAATAGAAATAAAAGGAATAAGAATAAGTAAAGGAGAACTATCACTATTTGCAGATGACAAGATAATCTACTTGGGAGACCCCAAAAACTCCACTAAGAAGCTACTGGAAATACACAAATTCAGTAGCATAGCAGGTTATAAAGTCAATACACAAAAGTCAATAGCATTCATCTACACATATTACAAGCACACTGAGAGAGAAATTAGAGAAACAGAACCTTTTGTGTTAGCACCAAAGAAAATGAAATACTTAGGCATTAACCTAACTAAGGAAGTAAAATAACTTTTCAAAGAAAACGATAGTACTCTCAAAAAAAGATATCCTAGAAGATTTAGAAAATGGAAAGATATTCCCTGCTTCCTGAATAACAAGAACAGACATTGTGAAGATCGCAATCCTCCCTAAATTGCTATACAGATTTAATGCAATTCCTACTCAAAATACCATCAACATATGTCACAGACATGGAGAAATCATTCCTAAAATTTATTTGGAACCGGCAAATACGCAGAATTGCAAAGACAATTCTGGGCAAAAAAAACATAGGGCAGGAGTCCTTAAAATTCCTGACCTAAAGTTATACTATAAAGCTACAGTAATAAAATCAGCATAGTACTGGTAAAAGAATAGACCCGCGGATCAGTGGAATAGATTAGAAGATGCAGAAGCAAATACAAACAAACTCAGCCACCTTATTTTTGACAAAGGGGCCAAACACGCTTACTGGAAGAAAGATAACACCATTAACAAATGGCGCTGGAAAAACTGGCTCTCTACATGTGGAAAACTAAAAATTGACCCTAGTCTATCACCATGCACTAAACTAAAGTTGAAATGGATTAAAGATCTAAATATGAAAAGAGAAACATTAAATCTCCTGGAAGAGAAAGTGGGAGGGAATCTTGAAGACATCAGAGTAGGCAAAAAGTTCATGGACAGAAATCACAATGTTTGTTTAACACTTGAAAGCATCAACAAGTGGGACCTCCTTTGGCTAAGAAGTTTTTGCACATCAAAAGAAATTACCAAAAGAGTGAAAAGATAACCCAAAAGTTTTGAAAAGGTTTTAACTAATAAATATACAGACAAAGGTCTTCTATCTAGAATTTACAAAGAACTAAAAACCACTAGGGTCCCAAAATTCAAAGATCCAGGCTAGAAATGGGCATCTATGATGAACACGTAATACTCAGAGAATAAATTCCACAAGCCTGTAAGTACATGAAGAAATGCTTCACATCACTAGTCATCTGTGAAATGGAAATTAAAACAACACTTAGATACCATCTCACTGTGAGAGAAACAATGCCTATCCTAAAGAAATCAACCAACAACAAATGTTGAAGAGGCTTTGGGGAAAAAGGAATCCTTCTCCACTACTGGTGGGAATTCAGATTGGTGCAACCATTATGGAAAGCGGTGTGAGGATCCTTAAAAAACTAGAACTGGAAATCCTATTCAATCCCCCTACTGGGAATTTTCCCAGAAGACCTGAAGAAATCATACCATAGCCATATCTGTGCACCTATGTTTTAGCTGCCCAATTTGTAACAGCCAAATATTGGAAGCAACCAAAATTCCCATATTTCGAAGAATGGTTGAAAAAGATGTGGTATTTTCAAAAAAATTGAATATTACTCAGCTATAAAGAATGATAAAGTGGAAGACTTCATATATAAATGGATGTGCACTGAACACATACTCATAAGTGAAATAAAACAGACCTACATGTGTAAATATCATATAGTCTACCTAGTTTAAGAACTGTAAAGATGAAATAAAAATTGAAGAGTATAACACAGCTGAATGGCAATCAAAGACTTAAGGATTAAATAATGAAGTGACTGGAAGCAGAAAAGAGAGGAAAAATAGCAGAAACAAAACCATGCTCTTATGTACACAGGATGAATCAGATATTGCTCCTAAGAACCTTTAAAAGATTTTTCGTACTAATGATACCAGTAAGTAACACTAAATATATGCTTGGGATGCCTGTCATTCTGGTCTTTTAGAGATGTATTGCTTCTAATGTAAAATCAGTTGCTGGTATACTTTCTCTGAAGTAAATGGTTGACTAACAACAACAAAAACAAAAAAGTGGTGTTGATTGCGCATAAGAGACTAGGCAAAATGTCATAGGCTTGACAGACTATAGTGTTGTTCAACCTTTAATCTCTAAAGGTCTGCGTAAAATGCATAACTGTTTTTATCACATTCTATAGAGATTTGTTCACAAACTAATGATTGATGGAAAATATCAATTTCAAGATAAGTCTAAGGTGTTTGATATTCAGAAAGTTAGTGATGTTAAGAACAATTACCTATATAATAGAGTAGTAGTATCACGAAGCTTCTCTGTTGGAGGGTTCAGATTGTAAGTTAACATATGAAAAATTGGAGAAAAAGAAGGGCTACAAAGATAGCCAACATTTTGGCCCAAGCCATTCAAGGTCCATGAGGACTCTGGAAAAAAGAGAACCTGTGCTGTAATAACCCATAACTCAGTGGTGCCCCAAATTTTCTGGTCAAGGAGTTTATGGGACCTGAGAGGAAAGGGATAAATGAAGTATAGTGTGTCTAAGGAGAGTTACCTAGAGAAAAAAAAATATTTTCTCAGGCTTTCACAGAAAGCAAAATGGTCAAGCATTGGCCATGACTCATCCCGAGGGCTGACACTGACAACAGTTCTACAAAGTACTGTACATGGTTCCAAACTTAAACCTGAGGGGATTTGATCTTGGAAGATACAAAAGATGAATGTTTTATTATAAAGGTCTTGCTTTAACTTGCCCTTGATTACCCAGCAGAAAAGCTTAATTATGTGGCATAAAACACAGAGCTAGATTTTTATGATGACCTGTAAGAGGCTTAAATCAACAACCTCCAACATTGCCAGTTTCACTGGTAACGCAATGCAAATAAGGATCACTGAACTATGTATACAGCTACTTCCTCTCAGCTCAAAGAGGATAATTTTTTTTCTTTTTCTTTTTTCTTTCCTTACCAAAATTGATCAGAAAATTCTCCATGTCTACTCCCTATGCTCTGTATAACACTTAGGAAGACAACACTATGGATGCAATGTGTCAATTATTGCGAATGTACTGCTAATTTGTTTTGAAACTATCATATTTTTATTTCTTATTAAAGATAATACAATTTTAAAAAACAAAATGGATCCAGTAACTATTTAATTTTTTTCAAATTTTAATAGCTGAATGATGTGCTTTTGAGAAATCAGTTTTATATTTTAAATCAGAAAAATATATTTTATATTTCACCACTTTTGTTTTGTTGAAAAGTGAAATGAAATTCTTTTAAAAGATAATGTTATGCAGAAATATTTAAAAGAATCAGAAACTTTTGCATTTTATTAATACTATTCCTTATCGACAATTCTTGCAGTTCTGCAATTTTTCTTTTCTTTTTTTTTTTTTTTTTACCTTATGAGGAAATACATAGTAAAAGGAGGCTTTTTGGTGTCATAATGTTTTTACTTCGAAGTATTGATATTTTAATTATTATTGCTTCTAATTTTGTTACTTATTTTAATACTTATAAATTAAAATAAAAGTTATATATATTATTGTGTATTTTAAAAGATGTCCAATAGTACCTCATATTTCTTTTATATAATTTTGAAGATGTTGAAGTTACAAAAGGTATGATTCCCATTATAACTCTGAGAACAAGTTTATAAGCCTGGTTTTGTGTAAGTGAGATTGTGCACTTTGGCCACTCAGTTGGCTAAATTATGTTTGTTTTCAAGGAACATCAGACACCTGAGGACTCAAGAAGCTGAAATGAATGAAATCTGGAGAATTAAAGTCTCCCCTTTTTAAAAAAGATATCATGTCTGCATCTTGTACTCTGAAGAACCACTGCAAAGGTAACAACAATATGCAATATATTAATTATTATAACTGTCCTACTAACCTGTTTTGAAACTATATCGTTATTTCTTTCTCATTAAAATTAATAAAATTTTTTAAAGCCTCCCCCTTTTTCAATTGCAAAGAAGGAACGTTTGTCTTCTTCACAAGCATGTGTTACTACTGTACTGGAGACATTTTCCATAAAATAAGTATAACAACAGCCCATCCAACTGTAACATACATATAAATGCTATATTTAGCCTGGCATTATGTATATATATTTGAGCCCTTAAGCCATAAATCAAGTCTGCACCTAATTTCTTCAACTTTCCCCAGTGTCTTAAGTGATGGTGTACGGTAGAATAGCAACATCTGAGGGATGGGCATCACAATGTCTACATTTTCTGAGCAGTACCAGTCCACCTAACTTCAAGTGAAAACATATATATATATATATATATATATATATATATATATATATATATGTATGTATATATGTATATATAATCATATATTGTGTATGTATAAGATATATAATAACATTACTGAAAAATAAGTGAAAATTTCTAGCTGTATTTTTTGGTCATGGCATACCATTTGGCACTTAGGTGGTATCTTTATTATGTTTTTCAGTGCTGAGTGATAATGCCCAAAATTCAAAATTAAGGGATGATAGGTTTATTTTGGATCACAGTTTATAAAAGCTTCCATCAATGATTCCCTGGCCCCATGGCAGATGAGTATAGCACAGGGTTATCTCACAGAGGACAAACCGTTGATAGCAGGCAGAACACAACACAAACAGCAAGCAGTGATAGCAGTAACTCACTTTCTGGCCCTCCTTCCACCCAGGCGACATGTTTTAGGGCAGGTACCACTCATGTTCAGAGAATGTCTACTCACTGTCCACAGCTACAACTATGCCAATCGGTGGGCTTATTAGCCACACACCCTTAGTCCCACCATCACTCAACCTATCAGCAGCCACTTCTGAAGAGGCCCACTGAGCAACCGCGTGAGATTTGAAGGAAAATATAGATACAAGCCATTGTAATGTGCAATATTATTTCAAGTTTTGTTGAACTTTCTAACTTTTGCTTTTTGTCTTAACTGAAAAATACCTTGAAATGGGCCAGCCAAATAGCTCAGTGGATTAAAGTACCTGCAAGTAGGCACAGACCCAGTGATTCAGTCCCGGGGTCTGCATTGCTGACCCCACCCCTGGGCCCACTGAGACAGAGACAGAGACTGAACATGGTGGCATGCACCTGAAATCCCAGCCCTGGTGTGGGGCATGAGACAGGAGGATCATTGCGAGTTCAAAGCCAACCTGGGCCTCAAAGTGAGTCATTGTCAGCCTGAGCTGCACAGCCAGGCCATGCCTTAGAGAGATGAAAACTGAAAAGCAGTCCACATAAATGAAGTATAAAAGTGGAATGACTGTTCTTTTTTTTTTTTTTTTTTTTTTTTTTTTTTTTTTTTTTTGTGTGTGTGTGTGTGTGTGTGTGTGTGTGTGTGTGTCTTTTTGAGACAGGGTCTCATTATGCAGTTGAGGCTGGCCTTGAGCTCACTTTTGTAGTTCAGGCTGGTCTTGAACTCGCACCGATCCTCCTGCCTCAGCCTCGCCAGTGCTGGGATAACAGGCATGTGCCACCACACCCGGCCTGTTCCTTGTTAACTAAATTTATTTAAGACAAGAGTTAATCTCTCCTTTGCCTTGTTATCATAGGAAAGTCTCTGTACCTCTCTTTCTCTCCCTCTTCTCCTGGTTTATATAATTTCTTTAGTGAAATAATAAATGGATTTTGAAAATCTGAAATATATAATAATAGTAATACCAAATGTGAAAAGGAAAAGAGGGGAATTTAATGCTCCTTAAAGCCTAATAGTTTATTTGTTGTTGTTTATTTTTTGTTTTTTTACTTCAAACTTTCTACACCTTTGAGGTTATGCACAAAACAATGACATATTTTTAAATGTCTAATACTTTTAAATATTGATAGTCACCAAAAACAGTAAATCTTAGATAAAATAAAAACAATGAAGTTCAACAAAACAAATAAAAACATATAAAGCCATTAATATTTTGTGGCAAATCATTAGTATAAATATAATATATATGAGATTGCAGTCTTTGCTTCATTTGTGTTGCTAGAGAATGGATCTATGTGTCTGATATGCACATACAAGAAGAGCAATACCACCTACTTCAGAAATGGCCTCTAAATGACAGGATGCCTCGGTGTATTTGTAAACAAAGGTAAAAGAAACATACTGAGACATTCTAGAATCCTTAGCAAGACAGAGGATTGCACTTGTGAAAGTGATAGTTCCCAAAGAAACGCTGGAGGCATTTTTATTTTTTTATCAGAAATTACACCAAAATTCACACAACTGGTACATGCATTGCAGCTGGTACTGTAACAACAAAATTCCCTGGTCCCGGCTCTTTCTTTAGATCACATAATTGACAAAGTTCCAAGAATTTTATTGCTTTGCCCTGCACAATTTCCCCATCCCAAGTCTATACCTTCCATGCCTGGCATTATTTGACTGTCTTCACAAGCACAGAGTATATTTATGAAGAAGAACCAATTACAGAGAAAGCTTTCTAAAGTGAGATTACAGAAAATTTAAAAGCAACAAAAGGGGCCAGAGGAGCACAGAAGAATTTGTTCACATTTATGTATGACATTTGTATATCAGATACAGTCATAGAAACGGTAACAACAGGCATTGTGGAATACAGCTCAACAATTTACGTGCTCAACAACCACTAGCAGGCTCAGACATAAGTTGACAGTCAACCTGCTTCCCACTTTCTTACTCTGTGTGTGTGTGTGTGTGTGTGTGTGTGTGTGTGTGTGTGTGTGAATGAGCGTGAGGAAGGTGTCAATATGATTTTGCTATTTGGAGCATAATTGATGAATGTCTTCATGTTAATAAATTATTAATATAATAAATTATTAATATAATTTGAATTAAAATGATCATTGAATAGGCAATATGAATAGTATCCCTCTTTTTGTGTGTGGTACCAGATATTGAACCTGAAGACTTTGTGCTTGCTAGGCAGGTGCTTAAAGCCACTGAGCTATCTCCCTGTCCCTGAATAGTATCATAAAATTAGAAAATATGATTATGTCATACTTCTACTATTAGATTACTGTAAAATGTTAAAACTTTCCTCCAATTTTATTAGAGTTTTTGGCTATATGAGGTAATGAACTCAGAGAATTTTACATGCTAGGCAAAACTTTAGCATTAAAATATAGTCTGAGATATTTTTATTAATTTTGAGACAATCTCATTTTCCCAGAGAATCCTTGCTCTCAGGGTTCTTCTGCCTCAGTCTCGTGAACAGTTGAAATTATACAATTGAACTGGAAAGTCTGGCTTTTTTAAACCATTTTTAGTACTCATTATATTTCATTTCTTTAAAATTTCAAAATGTACAGAAAGAACCAAAAACTAAAGTATCCTCTCTCTCATTAACTGAAAAGTATTACAAACCAGATAGTGATATAATTGCTGCCTTTTGCTTTTTTTTATTTCTATTATGGTTTGAACATCTTTCTTACTTCCATTAAGACTTATGTTTGTCTACAGTACCAGGGCCACGAATATTTTCCAAATTGGGTAATATTTTAGTTTTACTTGCAGCACAATGACTGTTCTATTATTAAGGTTTAATCATTATTTTTGAATATATGTCTATGAAAAAATATTTCCATAGTTACGTGCAAATTTTACATAATAAGGATTCCCCTTCCAGGTTAGTACCGTTTCTAGTCAACATTTTCTACATGAGTCCATTGAAGTAAGTTACTGCAAGGAACACCACTCATGAAGAGGTTTAAACTGGCAGTCGGTGCAAGTTCTTTCTCTTAGTGGAGAGTTTGAAAGTAGTCGTTCATCAGTCCAAATCACGCCAAGTACAGACTATTGTGTCAGTGATAAAAAAAAAAGTTAGTGGATTTTATCCAAATCTGCTTTATTAAGAATGAACATTGTGTTTCTACAACACCACAGTGTAGGACGCAACAAAGTTTGAACTCCTGATGATTAGTTGTATGGAATTTATCTTATGCAAAATGCTTTGCTGAGTTTTTATTCATTTAGTGGAAACAAATGAAGGAATAAAAACAAAAGTTTTATAGTACGCCCATTTTCTAATTTCAAATGTCTGGGATTTGTACAATATATGTTAATTTATAGGAATCTTGCATAGCAGTCAGGTTCCAATGAAATACAGAATTCACTGAGTAGGGTGGACAGCCAATGCACAAAGTAATAAATAAAAGTCTTGGCAAAAGAGTAATAGTTACATCTAAGAAGGGGCAATATGGGAGAGTACCATAGGCATAAGAGAGGGCTCAGCCACATTTTTCATGTTGTTTTGTCAAACTAGCGGTCTTTTTCTTTGTGGTGGGGGGAGTACCAGGGGTTGCACTCATGACCTCAAGCCTGTCAAGCAGGTGCTGTGCTGCTGAGTTATATTCCTAGTCTGCTGCTTTAGTTTTGCAGGGAATAAAAGTAGGCCACCCTCTGGAGTGCAGGGTTTGCTGGACAGTATAAGTAATCAGTGTCACAGGTTAGAGTGAAAATCTGAGCCTCCATGGTGCAGGCAGCCTTTGAAGCATGCAGGCTGAGCGGAGCAGAGCTCACAGAAGGAGCATCACTTGGTGGGAGATCATGCTGGCTGCAGACTGTGTGCAGGCTGTGCAAAGCCTTTCAGAGATAAACCAGGCCCATGTAGGCAAAGATATTTACTCAAAGGTGTCTGCTCACAACTCCAGCAGGAGGCCTTTAAAGTGTGCAGGTGGCTATAGAAAGGTTGACGCCAGGCCTCCTTTGCTTAAACTGGAACTAGCAAATGATCCTCTTCCTCCTGCAATGTTTCTTTGGAGCTTTTACTGAGGAAATGTCATCATACTCACTTCAAAGAGAAATATTTACAAGAATTCCCTTGTTTATCCCAGAGCATTTTCTAAGAAGCAAAAGATTGATATCTGTTAATATGATTACATTCAAGGGAAGGCTTTTTACTCAGCCTCCCTAATCATACATGCATTTCAAGTCATTACTACAAAAGAAAAGCCCTGTGTGTATACCTAAACCAAATACATTGATACTTCTTGTTAGTAGAGATGCACATTCCCAGCAATTGTTCTATCATCAAGGTTGGAACATCTGAGTTCTTGAATTTGTTTTGAGGAGTTATTGAACAATTCACCATACTGAATTGCATAGGTTAAATTATTAGATTAACAAGCAGTGAAAAATAGAAAAGGTGATCAAAATATGTAATGAATATGTACATAAAATAAACATCTCAGTAAATGAAAAGTGAGTATTAATCACCTCAAATATACTGCAATGACTGAGGTTCCATTCTCGTGTGCTGAGTAGGCACCACCCCTGGGACACACTGAGACAGAGATTGTGACTGGGCCTGGAGCCAAGTTTCTGGAATCCCAGCACTGGGAGGCTGAAAATAGGAAGAGCACTTTAGGTTTGATCTGTGTGTAGTGAGACCTTGTAGAACTTGTCCTAAACATATAAAAAGAAAAAAAGTCACCTCAAATACATGTTCAGTTATACATCTTTCTTGCCACACTGCAAAGTAGTTCTGAAAGCCCCATTATAAAGACATATGAGTGTCTTTATAATGTATAAGGAAATTACGGTGAATGGTGTTGCCAGGTGCCATGCAATGGAAACTCAGGTTTGTGAAAATATTTCTGTCTGTCCTCCTCAGTCTTACTCACTGAATCAGGCACAGTATAATATCCAGCTCTTTCCTAAATTCCAAGTAAACATAACAGGTAAATGTATTGAATCAATTCAGGACATCAAGACAAGCACAATAGTACCACGGTAGATGCTCACTAAAAAGTCTTCCAGAATTGCTTCTGAGAGTGGCAAAAATGATTTGATAAGTGTATTCACAGTAAACGGAAATACGCTGAGGATTTCAATGATATGTGTCTTTTACTTTATGTTTTTAAACTTGACATTTCACTATGTTTTGATCTCACGTCAGAATATAAATTTTCTAACACTTTTACTTCTATAATTAATCATGAGATTATAATTTAAAGGTAAAATATTATTGTCCTACTCTATGCCTCCCTTCTTTCATCCAGGACCTCAGTGTTGCAGGTTATATCTAAAATGTCACCCAGAAATCCACTTGTTCAATGATGGTATTTCAAAAGTTGCTTGCAACATACTCTCAATGTACTTATAAGTAGATTTACCCACTAATGAGTTCATAGCTAGTGCACCTGGCTGAGATGAGTCAATGAAAGCATGGCTTAGAAGGGCATATTCTTGTCTCTAAGTCTTCCCTTCTTTTCTGCTTCCTGACTCCCATGATATGAGTAACATTTTTGCTTGGAACCAGCAAACCACGGACTAAAACCTGAAATCATGAGCCCAATTAAAACTCTTACTTTAAGTGGATATTTTATTCCAGCAACAAGAAAGACTACATTTACCTCTGTTATTTCCCTCCCTCATAAAACAACTGACTCCTCTTTATTATTGGTGTACATATGTATGTATATGTGGAGAAAGATAGACAGTAAAGGCAAGATAAAACACACACAGAAATTATATATATATATATATATATATATATATATATATATATATATATGCCGATGAGATAGCTCAGTAGAATAAGCACTTGCCTAGCAAGTGCAGGGTCCTGAGTTCAGTCCCTGGTACCACAAAAAAAAAAAAAAAAAAAAAAAAAGAAAACAGTACAATCAATATAATAGTAATTAGGAGATAGTAAACTACATATTCATTGTACTACTCTTTCAATTACACTGCACTCTTGACTTCTGAATGCAATTCCTCCCAAGGGCAGATTGTTGCTATTTTGCCAGTTGAAGGCCCAGACTCCTCCGTACAATCTTCAGCATCTCTGTCACATATACAAGCAGATGTCAGTGACCTAGACATTGGCTCAGGATTTCTCAGATAACCCTGTACTGAAAACTATGCTTTATGGTTCCTTCCAGAAGTGTTTAAGGATTTAATCTGTATCAGAGACCATCTGGAACATAAACAACCAGTGTTTGAGTCATAACTCAAGACCTTTGACATAAATTAAAACTGGAATTCGGGCCAGGGAGATAGCTCAGTGGTTTAAAGCAGCTGCTCAGGCAAGTGTAGGCAACCACAGGAACCATGATTCAATCCCAGGCACCACATGCTGTGCCAGCCCCACCTGCAGGGCAGGTTGAGCAGGCCATATAATAAAGAAAGAATATAATAACTAAATACATAAATTAATTTAAAAAATAAAGTAAAACAGGAACTTACATCATAGCCAATATGCTCATATGTGAGGCCATTCTTAAGTAGAGGATCCACTGTCTTGAATATGTTGGGAGTGAAACGACGGTGGAAAAATCAAAACAATATGGGTATGTGAAAAACAAAATATTTATAAGCTTCTAAATACTTTCAGATAGAACTATCATCATGATACTGTGAATTGGCACATTCCCTCTGCTCAAATTTGAACCTATTAATTTATTTCAACAGAATATCCAGAGAGCTTACCTGTTTCTTTTTATTTACAAAAAAAAAAGCAAAAGTTCTTGTGAAAACAATAAGTATGTTACTTAATTTTGTATGTCAGATTGACTAGTCCGTGGTCTGTAGCTATTTGAGCTTTCTATCAGGCTGGTTTCATGTGTGGTTTACCTTTAAATTAGTAGAAGATTGATTTACAATATTCTGTTTTAAAAATTAATGTCCTTCTTAAAAATATACTTATTTTGAAATTTGATGTGACATCCCTATTCCATATTTTTCTTTCATTTTCTATGTACTAGTTCCCAATACTTTCTGATTACACTCTCTATATTCATAAATGTTATGAACATAAGTAGACCTAAGTACTTCTTAGCATTTTCTTTTCTTTGTTACTTAAAGTTTCACATACTACAAAAGATACAAGCACCTTATCTTTTCACTTAATTTCTTATGGAGTAAATTGTCAGAATTTTTGTTTTGGTTTTGTTTACTGATTTGCTTTTTATAATATTTTTATTTTTAATCTGAATATCCCTTGTTAGTGAAGCTGCTATTTCTGCTTTCTTTTTCCATTGTCTGAGTTGAGTCAGAGGCTTGAGAAGTTAAACTAAAAGAAATAACTGAGGACCAGTGGATATATATTCTTTAAATTGTTTATTTCTTTCCTCATTTTTTTGTAGAAAAAAACCTGAGTTTTTATAGATCACCTTACAAAACCCACAGAAATAGTAATATTCAAGCTAGATTTGCAAATGTAGGTGATTCCAAAGGATATGAAAAAAAGTTTCATGTGGCGCTTTCTTTCTCAGAAGATAGTAAATAATTGGGAATGGACCAGTGGGTGATGTCAAGGACAAAATAGAAGTGTGAGGGGCCATACAGTATAGTACAACAAGCATATGTTTAAAAACTAGAATTACGTTTTCAGCTCTACAATTTAGTGATGCTTACCCAAATATTATGAAATACAAGATGTTACAAAAAGAAAAACAAAACCATCTTCAATTCACGCTAAATGTGAATAGTCTGACTAGATGATGTGGGAATAAAATTGAGACGTTAGATATAGCACTCTTATCCAAAAGATAGTTCAGGGAAAGAAATCACAACAAAACAAAACCTTGACTTATAATGTAGAGTAACACAAACAAGGAAAATTTCTTCTTTTGGAGCAGAAATAAAAAAGTAAGCCTACATTCACATACATTTTGACACGAATTAATCTGTGGAAAACATAGAAAACCAAATTCATACCAGGTTCTTTCCTGGGAAAAATAGGCTTATACATTTTGTTTTTCATTTGAATAATCTTCCTGAAACATTAATTTCTGTTAACTCTTTTGTGTTATGCTAGGTAAAAGTTAGAAATAAATTTTCACAAAAGATCACATCCTTCAGTCTATGCAAAAATATATTTATCTGGACCTCAAACCTTCCTTTTTCTTTCAATTTACTACCCAAGGGTTGCGGGCTTTTCAGGTAGATTAAGAGTTAGCTATTATTATCACTAATATGAAACTAGGTGTTTGAGCAATAAACATTTAAATCATTTTTTATAAACATTATAGTATTAATTTTTCAGTTTATGTCTTTAGTACTCAAGTAAAAGAAAACCTTACTCAAGTAAAAGAAAACCTTTCAAAATGTTCACAGAAAGAAGCAGGATTTATGTTGTTCTAGACATATTGCTTAGAACACTTTAAGAAAAGCCAGAATCTTTCTGGTCCCCTCTGGGAACTTACACTTCTTAGGTATGGTAGAATTTTTTTTTTTTTTTTGTGGGACCAGGGTTCAAACTCACGACCTTGCACTTGCCCAGCAGGCACTTGTGCCTCGGAGCTATCTCCTCAGCCCCAGTATGGTAGAATTTGGAACAGAGTAGTTTTCTGAGACATTAAGGACAAGTGTTCTCTGTTCATTTTTAATAAAGCAAAATACTGAGTAAAAAATGAAGTTTAAATGTTAAAATTATATATTAAATGCATATCTTCTAGGATGAAAGGATGCTTAATATCATGTGTCCATTAATTTATCATTATTTATATATTTTATAAATTAAATACATGATAATGCAATAATATAATATTTATATCTAGACAATGAAGATAAAGATCTTTGTCAGAGAATCAAAATTAGTTTTAAAATTAAGTACATGTCACTATTTCAATAAAACAATTATAGTTCTATAACAGAGGAATACAGACATGTTACACTATGTAAGACGTGTAGTTACCACAATATGCTAAATATAGTAAGTCCTTGTATTGTTGTAGGCAGCTGAGTTAGATAGAAATATTATAGCAATCAGGTGGGGCTAGCAATCCTCAGAAGCAACAACATTGGAAGACCTCACAAATGTGGGAGAGGTAGACACTCCTTCTGTAGGTCAGACCTCAAGACAAAGTATGGAACAAATTCTTACCTCCCTACAGATAAACATTAGGGATCGATATTCTAAATAGGTCTCTATCACCTTGAGAAGCACAGGAAGGGTAACTAACCCATGCTTCTACAGTAAAAGCCTGTTGTGCATTCATGTCCAGTTGCTCCATGACTGTCTTCCCTGTTTGATCCTGATTTACTCATTTTACCTGAGCAATTATAATATTATTGGTTGGCCACAGTTTTGTCCCACCATATACCCACTTAGCAAGCTCCCATGTTTTGTATCTTAGATCCACCTTACTTCATAGGTTTTCTCTACAAAAATCCCTAGAAAACACAGGGGACCACTCTCCTTCTGTCCCTGTTTTCGACGAAATCTTTCTTTCCCCCAGTAAAATATATTGTGTTATTAACCTATATTGTCCTTAAAATTCATGTTTCAGTTTTAGAGTACATGAACTAGGTCCAGCTATCTTTCAGGTTGGGAGTTTCTATTCCTATATCATTACCATTTTGAACTTAAGTATTCCCCCAAAGGTTCTTACGGAATAATCTTGTTCCCCAGCATGACACTACTAGGATGTGCTTGAAGCTGAATACATGACCCATAAGTCTTTGGGGTGTCCTCTTAAGGGCAGAGTAAAAGCTGGTGCTATACCTCTCTGTTTTACTTCCAGCTATGAGGTAAAATTCTGTTTCAGTGTATGTTTCCATCCTGATACTCTTCCTATAAAATGGAACCTAAATATTGTGAAATAAAATGTCCAAAATTGTGAGCTGAAGAAATCTTTTTTCTTACTAAATTACCTCAAATTTTATTATACTTCTAGTAGGTTAAAAAACCTAGAATAAACTCAGCCTCTGTTTTTCATGCTGAAATCCAACCATCTATAGCTTACGAAAATACACCTAAGTATATTGTCTCTACAAATCATACGTAATAAAAAAGCAAAAGAAAGAAATACTGACTCTAAATAACTACTACATTCTTAGAATAGAGGGCTATAACCTACATAAAAAATGAATCCTGAATATGATCTAACTTTTTATGCTTCAAAACTACGTGTATATTATTGTGTATCTGTAGAGTATGCCAGTGTGTGTGTGTGTGTGTGTGTGTGTGTGTGTGTGTGTGTGTGTGCAGTACAAGCAGACAAAAAAACCTCATTAAGGTGACAAGATGAATGCTTATCTCTGCATGCGCCAGAGCTGCCCTCATTAAAATTCTGTTACCCCATATTAAAGCCTATCAAATCTCATTGTTTAAAAGGATAAGAAAAAAAGAAACACAAGAGATAACTGTGAATATATATCTTTTATTTAGTGAATTCTATGTAAATTAGAGGTACCATGATAAAATGGTACTTCTTTCACAAATGAGGAATAACTGTGGGAAAATTCTTTCAAAAATTTAGAAATATTTTCAGAATACTCATGACTTCTCTCAATTCATACTATGGAGCCTATTGTAGTTTGAATTACAAAACATACATATAACACCTGTTTCTTATATGAATATATATGCAAATAATACTTTGACTTCTTAGTGAACTCATTACTGCAATAAAAGAAAATAATCAACAAGTAAAATTTATTTTAATTTGAACAACTCTTAATTTTTAAAATTACCTATTATACTATATGACATAATTATATCTAAGAGAACAGTCACTCATAGATATTATGTAGTGCTATCTATTGATGTTGCAGGATCATTTTTCAAACATCTGTATTTGATGTTTATTGTAATCATTGCTTTCAGTATATCTACATTTGACATGACTATGGATATTCACAGCACCTCTAACTATTGGCTTCCTGGTTCTCTTTGTCCTGCTATGTCCACAGTCCTGGTGAGTTTAGAGCTGTTAGTTCATTTTATGTATGCTCCTGAATGCCTCTGTGTTGGAGAGCAGGCGCTATGAAGATTTCATTACATGTACCACCATAAAGTACAACTATGAAAACTATTAAAATGTGGACATAGTAAATGTCACATTCATAGAAATATATATTATTACTAATATGCTATAAAACTCACAGTATATTATTACATTCTCTTTAACATATCACTAAACATGTATTTTAACACGCTTACTCATTTTTACTTACCCAAGTATTTATGTTTATACTTCGCAGTGCTTTTTACTTTTAACTTACTTAAAGTTATATTTCCATCTTATAGTAGATTCTTTAAAAAGCATGTTTTTTGCAGGGCTTTCTCTTTTTTAAAATTTTTTTCTTGTTTCAGAACTTTTGTTTGTTTATTTATTTATTTTTATGACCGGCTCAGCCTGCCCTGAGGGCAGGGCTGGCGCAGCATGTAGTGCCAGGGATTGAATCGCGGTCCCTGCAGCCTCCCAAGCTTTCCTAAGCAGGCGCTTTAGACCACTGAGCTATCCTGCTGGGACCCATTGCAGGCAGGGCTTTCTTGTACATGGACCCTATTACAATTCTGTTCTCCCAGTTCTCATCTTTGGCATTGTCTTTATTTAGCTTTCAGTTTTGGATTAAGTATTGAATACCAGAAGCACTGTATTACATTTCCAGGGAATTTTACTTTTATTTGAGACAGGTTTTTGGAAAGTTGTCAGGGCGGCCTCAGAGTTGACATTCTTATGCTTTGTGGGTAGTCTGGGATTGTAAGCCATGGACTAGAGGCCTAATTTACTTAGCTTCAATTTCAATATGTTTTTTAATTTCCTTTTATAAAATTATTAATTTTAATGGGAAGGAAATGACAGTGAGAGTTTCAAAAGAGGTGAGTAGGAGAGTTACAATAATTAATACACTTTATATTGTCTTCATAGTAATTGTTCAGAGTACAAGATGCAGACATATTTTTTCTAAAGACTATTAGTACAAATTTTTCTTCTCGTTGCCACAATAGTAGTGTGTTATCAGCACAACTGGTGATATCAAAACTCATCCAGATGGCTGACACGGACAAAAGATTTACAAAATGCTGTTCATGGATTCAGGGCAAATCCTGAGGGGCTTTGATTGACCTTGTCAGATACAAAGTTACACTTTTTGTTGTATAAGTCTTGATTTATCTTTGTCTTCACCACTCAGCAGAAAAGTTTAACCACAAGGTATAAAAAAGTAGAGCAATATTAATATGCTGAGGTGTAAAAAGCTCAAGTTAATAGATACTTTTAATGCATGTAAGACTAATTTATTTGCTTATGATTTATTCTTATTGTATTTTTGGTATGAGTTATTGAACTCATGACCTTATACTTGCAGGTGGTTATGCAGCTGAGTTATCTTCTTAGTCCCTTCTTATTATAAGTTACTTTTCAGTAGTCATTTTAATTATGTGTTGGTGAAGTTTAGGCTTGAATTTTTTTTTTTTTTTTGTGGGAACGGGGTTTGAACTCATGACCTTGCACTTTCCAGGAAGGCACTGGTGCCACGGAACTATCTCCCCTGCCCCTTAGGCTTTAATTTTGCTTCATTCTTCTGTAAATCTTTTATCATTTTTCCATGAAGGTGGAAAAAATTCTGCTTATTGTTGGAATGTAGCAGTTTGATTTAGACGTGTCCAGTTGTTTTTATTTTTAACATAATTATCAATATTACTACTTGTCCTTAAAGTACCTGCTAGCAGGCACAGGGGTGAAGGGTTTTGATCCCTGGCTCTGCTGCGCTGGATCTGCCCATGGGGTATGCTGGGATGGCAGTTGAGACTAGGCATGGTGGAGTACTCCTATAATCCCAGCTTTTGGGGGCTGTAAATGGGTGGATTACTGTGAGTCCAATCTAGTAGTGAGACCCTAAACAACTTATAGACTGTTCCTTAAAATACAAAAAAGAAACAAAAAAAAAGAAGAAAAGTATTGTTACTTGTACTAATGACAGTCCTTATCTATAAATGTGATATTACTAAAAAATTATAATAGAAATTTAAATTCTGAATGTCTAGAGAAAACACCAAATAGAATAAGGTAAATTTTGTCACATAAAGTGCTACTATAGGGCCCGGCAGGATTGCTCAGTGGTCTAAAGCGCCTGCTTAGGAAAGCCTACGGGGCTGCAGGGACCACGGTTCGATCCCCGGCACCACATCCTGCGCCAGCTCTGCCCTCAGGGCAGGCTGAGCTGGCCATAAAAATAAATAAATAAACAAACAAAAGTTTTGAAACAAGAAAAAAAATAAAATAAAAAATTAAAAAAACTTAAAGAAAAAGTGCTACTATAATTGATCATTTTACATAGAAGATACAGTAGTCACATAAGATTAACAGTTCTGTGTTCCCTGCCATTTCATATGTTTACATACATTTATATAAACATTTTTAATCTCTCAGATTTGAAGTTTTTAAATATATATTAAATATACACAGCACAGCATAATTTAAATTGTTTCACTATATTGTAAATGTCATTGTAAGGATACATTCTAAAATAAACTACTAACACACTATCTCTCACAATAAGTAATGTTTATTAATTCTTTTCAGTTGCCATTTACTTAAAAATAACTAAGTGTTTTTAAAGTAGAAGAAAGCATCTTGAACTCACCTCTGGCTATTTAAATCAAAGATGTAGGATAACTGGTGGACACAGGGACTTTTGTTTATATAAGCTTTCCTCTTCTAGGGCAGACAGAATAGTATTTGGAAAATTTAAGTTGCTATAAATCATTATGTGTGTATAATTCAATTTATTTAAAATATTTCATCTGTCCCTAGTGCTTTGCATGTTACATTGCACTATTTGACAAACACTTATCTTCAAGAATCTTTTCTTTGTTTTAAATGTATAAGTAAAAACTACCTATATTTGGGAGTGAACTATGATATAATCATTGTATTTATCATCTTGTACATGTATCATTAAGTTGTAATGAATACATTTCAAACTTATTCATTCACATACTTTGAAACTCAATACTTTGCAGTGCACCATTAGAACTGACTTTCTTGACTGACTGAAAGGGCACCCTGTCACTAATACTTTTTTCATTTCCTGTACAAGGCTGTTGCCATTCTAGACTTAGAGAATTCTCACTCCCCTGATCTTGTTAATGAATGTTTTGATTCCATATATAATTTATCTTTCTGTACTTATCTAAATTATCATAACAAACTATAAATTCAATCCTATCATCGCAAAGAGCAAATAGCAGTGAACCTTTGTAGTATGATCAGTAATGCCGAATTGTGTATGTAAACATGAAGCTTTCTGTATCCATTTATTAACATGACCTTTTGTAAGTAATCATGGAACTTGAACTTATTATTCTGACCAAGGGAATTCTTCAATGCAACTGTAGTTCTATAAATTACCACCTTACCAGAGTGGTCAGAAAATGGCTATACATTTTCTAGTAATAATGGTAACTTCAGCTAAAATCGGGAATGTCTTTGGAATTAAGTTTTGAAGAAGACACAAACTCTATGCTGAACTGCGTGACAATAAAATGATGCAGTCTTAGTCACTGTATTTTAAAAGTAACCCAAGGTTGTGAAAGAACCGCGATATGTACACTATTATTTCCAATTATTAGATATGTTATGTTGTATCAAGTTCTGTGCATTCCTTTGTGTTGTCAGGAAATTGGTAGAGATTGGATAATTTATTTGAAATTTGTAGAATCAAGTGGTACCTTGAAGTATAATTTTGTGAGTGTACTTTTCATCAAATGTGAGTTTTAAAATTGATTTTATGTACCAAAGCCCGGTGGAAAGGCAATTATATACAGAAACTCAGAATCTCACAGAGAGAAAAGCCTGGCAAATCTGCAATTTAGACTTGCCCCAGAGGCACTTTTCATAGCACTAAGAGCTGGCTTAAACACTGTGCTTAATCACCGAATAGTTATAATGCACCTAACACTGGCAGAGTCATAGAATTTCATTTTCTATGCATCTGTCAAGAGCTAAAATCAAATATTTTAGCCTCAACTAATTCCACTCTCTCCTTTTCTACTTATTTCTTGCCTAAATTATATCACATCCTCGTCTAAACTCTAGGTCAGAATTGTTAAAAGTGTCTGTAGGAAAAAAGACTGTTCGGGAGAAATCAGGAGAAAGAGTACTGAGCATGCAAATTCAGAACAAAATAGTGTCACTAAATGAAAAAGACAAGTAAAAAATAGCACCAAACCAAAGGCAAACACCCATCTTCATAAACTCTTGCCTACATTTTTATACTGCTCATTGACTGATGTTTTAACACATCTGGCCTAAGTCAAAACCGTGTGTGTCCAACAGTATTAGCTGATTGGGAATCAACTACTATGACTGTTGTAAAGAAAGAGCTGTCACTACTATTACTTAAGAAACACATTTTCATATTTGATTACTTCAGAATGTTCTTACCTATATAATATAGTTTCTGTTTCAAAGTTTTGGGAGATATTAACCAGCTACTTAGAAGAGCCAGGCTGATTTAAAATTTTTAACATGTTCGATAGGCTAGTCTTTTACACTGAGATTTCTTTTTTTTTTTTTAAGATATTAAATCATCTTTAATATATTGAAGATAAATAAATAGAGTTACACAGATGCTAAATATACACCATTAAAACAGATGCAATGGATTATCAACATTTGAATACTTGATATTCCTCTACTTATTTTTTTTTTTTTTTTTTTTTTTTTGTCTTTTTGAGACAGGGTCTCGCTATGCAGTTGAGGCTGGTCCTGCACTCACTTTTGTAGCCCAGGCTGGTCTCGAACTCGCACCAATCCTCCTGCCTCAGCCTCACAAGTGCTGGGATTACAGGCGTGAGCCACCACGCCCGGCTACTCTACTTATTTCTGATGGGGTCTGAGGAATGTTTCTGTTTA
>PVJA010027437.1:0-28597 GCA_004027025.1 Myocastor coypus
CCATCGCTCCTCCCACCCCAGCACTAATTTGTGCTCTTACAGCCTCTTTTTTTTTCTTTTAATGGGACTGGGGATTGAACTCAGGCCCTTGTGCTTATAGGCAAGTGCTTATTCCACTGAGCTATATTCCCAGCCCCTTCTTGCAGCCTCTTGCACAGTTTATTTCCCATCTCTCCTGCTTCTGCCATCTCTGGCCGTGCCTCCACCTCTCTTCTTATCTGGAGTATGTGCTTGGCTTGAGCTGGCGAGGTTTGGCTACTGGTCCCTGACATTCTCTACATCCTCTCTGAGCTGGAGCCCTGTCCCCTCCAACCTCATGCTCACTTGGTGCTTGCAAGGAGTGGCTCCGAGTACCACTGAATGTGACACAAAGTTGGAAGATTTTATAAGTAAGGAGAGGAACAATGAACTGGATAAGCTTCCTTGGCCCATGCTAGAGTCAGTTTAGGGCCACCGATTAGGAGAGGCAGAAGAATTAGTTAATGAATCTTTTAAATTAAGGATTTAGAAATTGTCATCATCTTCGTTGTTATGGTGAGTAAGGAACAATCTGTGTTGGCGGGACAACCACACATACCTTGGCATTTGTCCTGTGGAGAAGTCAAACATGTCAGAGGCTGACATTCTCATATGGAGGTGACATTAAACAAACAAGGTATCGCGGAACTCTTTAAATCACCTGCAATATTGCGAGCAGTCAATCAATAGCTGTGACAAGCTGGGGCCACACACTTGCAGCGACCATTGAGCTTTGCTTCTCACAGGAACACACTTGACAGGAGCTGTGCTGCTAATTTGGGGGCACTGTGTTTGTCTCCCTACTCTGGCTTTGCTCTGCTGTTAGTACGTTTAAAAAAATGACCTTTTACAAGGCCCAGGCTGAAGACTATTTCTGCCTATTGCTAAGTAGGTGGGATTACTTTGAAATAGCAGATTGTTGACGAATAGTTCTGTTTTCAGCTGCTTATTTGGGCTGGTGTCAGAGGTACTAAGTCACATGCAGGGTGTCCCACTGTATTAAATCCTTATTTATGAAAGGAAAGGTGGAGGCTAAAAGAGCCCAAGTCAGGCTGGCTCCCAAAGGAAAAGTGCAGGCCTATTGTAAATTCCTCACCCCAGATGCAAGATTAACTGTAGTTCATTCCAAGCCTAGAGACAGCGCTCAGATCTGGGTACTGGCAGATGGGGTAAGAGGTAGGCTCCAGTTCTTGTTAAGTTACTGGCCACTAATATTAGACAGCCATTCTTAGTGCTGAGGGTACAACTCAGTGGCTTAGCACTTTTTGGCGCCTGCAAGGCCCTCGGTTTCACTGCAGCACTGAGGAACAAAAGGAAAAGAAAAAGCAAGTTGTTCTTAACCTGGCTTGGATTGGGGAAGGAATATTTGCCTGAGAGTCTAGCTAACCAAAGGTAGGCAGTGATGTCGGGGAGGTGAGTGTCATACCATTGCTGGGGTGGGGGAGGACAAGAGCTTGCACAAAACTGGGATTTTTCTCTGGTGGCTCAGGAAAACCACAGGAGCTGCTCTGCACCACGGAGCCAAGCGCTGTGAGCACTGTGCTGTCTTCAACAGCAGAAGAACATAGGTCTCAGTTGCAGTTTAGGGGCCTATGTTTCCCAGGAGCTGCCTCAGACCCAGAGGAGGCTGGGCCAGGGGTTCCGAAGCCAAGACAGGAAGTAAGGGACCTTCAGGGAGGAGACCAAGCAGTAAACACTTTTGGGAAGGCAGCTGTGAAGTGCATGTTATGTGGTGGTCTTGAAGCCTGTTTCAAGGTTGGAAAGAGCCTTGGAGAATATCTTTCTGTGGTTAGGTATCCTCCACAGCAAAAAGACCAGGGAGGGCTTGTTGTCTCTACTTGAATATCTGTAGCAAAGAACTTCCTCCAGCTTTTTAACACTTGCCTTAGTCTCACACAACTTGGAAGGTAGAGCCCACCTTTTGAAATTGCTTTCAACAGGTCTTAGGACTCGCAGTGTTAGGGGAAGAAATCTATCCTAGTCCATTCATCTTGCTGTAATAAAATATTGAACACTGAATAATTTATAAACAATAAGAAATTATCCCCCCAGTTCTGGAGGTCACAAAGGCCAAGATCAAGGTGCCAACATTTGGAGTCTGGGATAGAACTTCTGGATGAAAACCAGAAGAGAACATACTCTCTTGTTCAAATCTCTTCCCAAGTACTCCTATGAAATAGTGTCCTAAAGCTCTCACCTCTTAATAAAACATTACTTTGAACAGTTAATGTGTGTGTTCGCAGGTACAGAAATACACAACATGCAAAGAACAAAGGACCTATCACCACAACCAGATTGTAGTTTAATGACCTCTCCTCCTGACACTATCACATTTGCCACCATTTTTTTTAAGATTGGATCTTGCTATATAGTGCAGGCTGGCCTTGAACTCACTGTGTAGTCCATACTACCCTCAAACTCACAGTGATCCACCTGCCCCAGCCTCCTGGGTGCTAGGATTAGTCATATTCCACCATGCCCAGATAGCCATTAAGTTTTGACATATGAACTTTGAGGATGTACTAGGATCATAGAAGAATCTAGCTCCTCTTTTATTTATTTTTATTTTTTGTGGGACTGGGGTTCGAATTCATGCACTTGCACTGGCCAGGCAGGCACTTGTGCCATGGAGCTATCTCCCTGGCCCCTAGCTCCTCTTTTGTATGATAATTTTTCACATATTTAGAAAATATGTTCATATCTTTCACAAGTCTTTTCCTGTTTTTAGCATGAATGGTATTAGTGTCACCAGCTATGCTATATAGCCTGTGGCCTTGTAATGTCCCCATGGCTGGCATTGTCTTGTTTGGATGTATTCTAATTTCTCAGTGTCCTTCATCTGTTGGGATTGTCAGAACTTCACATGACATGATTTTTGTTTCAGTTAGCTAGTGCTGCATGACAAGCAACCATAAAAGTCCCAGGGGAGTGAAACACTAATCATTTACTAGCTCATGAAGCTATGGACCAGCTAGAGGCCAGCTCATCCAAGTTGGGTTTGACTAAGTAATTCTGCTGATCTTGGCTGGATTCCTTTACATTTCTGAGGTCATCTCATCTAGGATTGGCTTGGCTGCGGCTATTCTGTTTGCATTATATGTCTCTCATCTGCTTTCAGCACCACAGTGGCCTACTCTCAGAGTGTTCTTCTCATGAAAATGGCATACACAAAAGAAAGCATGACTGATTTTACAACTGTCTAGAAAACTTTGGTCACAGCAAGCCTACTAACATAAGTCACATGGCCAAACCTAAATCCAGAAGGGGAGAGAAGGACATGGATGATGGAGGGATGACAAAACAGGGCCACTTATACAGGGTGTCACAGATCTGATCTGAGCAGATCAATGAAGAGCTAGATTTTTCCATCTCTTTTTCTGGACACTGTGTTTTTATTAGTTCAAGGTAAGACTGAATGACCCTTTTAGATGGCTTTCAGTGAACTTTCTGTGAATAGAAACAGGAAGTTTTTCCACATGCCTGCCAACCTTTGGACCTATGCCATTGATCTACAGCCAAATGCAGGCCATCACATTTATTCCTATTAAATTTTGTCTTGTTGGAATCAGAACTCTTAAATATTCAAGTATGATGGAATCCATACCCTGTCTTCTTTCACGCCTTGTGTTATCTGTAATTTTCATCACAATGTCACTAAGGTTCTTACTAGTGTCAATGAAAACAGTGATAAATTGACTTGATGAAGATAGAGACCTAAGTCCTACTGTCAGAGATTGTCCTGCTGGTTGTCAGGGGTGCATTCTGTTGCCTTTCTTGGGTCTGGCACATTAAATATTACAAATGCACCTAATTTAATTATCATTAGACTTCCATGTCTCCATCTTATGTCCAGAGATATGAAGAGATTTTGTGAAATGCTTGCTATAGTTCCATAAAGGACAGGTAGGATTTAGAGGGAAAATTCGATACTGCCATTCTATAATAAGGGGGCAGAAGGAGCTGAATGCCCAGGTGGGGGACAAGGATGGGTGTTGTCTTAGTTACTTTTCTCAATTCTGGGAAAAAATATACAACTTCCAAAGTTAAGGGAGGAAAGGTTTATTCAGCTAAGAGTTGGTGGAGGTTTCAATCCATAATCAGCTGGCTCCAAGGCAAGGTGGGCTTGTACAGGGACAACCATTCATGGTGGTGGAAGGCAATAAGAACAATGAGAGCAGAAGGGGAGATGCAAGCCTCTTTTCTTCCTTTATGTTGCATGCAGGCCGCCCATTCTAGGATATGGATAGTATTCACTCCACCAATTTTGGTTCTAGACATTGAAACAATCACAAACTCTAGATTTAGCTGCTTCCAAAAAGCTACCACCTATGAGTACATGAGGCTCTGGGCGGGCACAACTAGACAAAAGCTATAACAGGCATAATAAGTGGGTACTGAGAAAACTTCATCTAAGCATAAGAAGGTACAGAAATGCCCTGGGAGATGAGAGGTCACAGAAGAAGGGAAGGGGCAAAGGAAAGTTGGGTTTATGTTATGAGACATCTTGAGTATCAGGAAGAACTATTTTGGGACTTTTTTCCAATTGGTTCTATTAACTCCTTCTAGCTGGGACGATGCAGATCTTTGACCTGGAGTGACACTGGAGGCCATTCGTGGCAGGGTAATAGGAATAATGTGGGTCCTAGACCACACAGTGTGCCAGAACAACTGTGAAGTGACTATTGTGGATTTCTTCTATGTTAACAAAAAATAAAATTATTTTTCTGTGTTGTGTTTCTCTTACAGCCAACTTAATCCTAGCCCACACGGTGGGACTATAAAAGAGGTCATGCAAGGAACACAGTGCTAAGTGATAGAGATCCACAGATAGGCTCTGAAATAGGGCTGGCTCAGAACAGCAGTGAAGTGGCCCCAATGTGCAAAGGAGATCGAGTGGTGTGCAGAGGAGATCCAGTGAGAGTGTGAAAGCTGTTGGCTCCGTGTACGATGGGCAAACAGGGGTGATACGAATGATGGAAAATTGGGAGTACGTCTTCCACCAAACATTGAGACATTGATCCTCTTTTGAGTGTCTTCTTTTCGCTGGCCACCTGGTCTCCTTGTCCTGTTGAGTTCATCATTACTTGCAGACCCACGATGCTAGAATATGCCTGGAGTACAAGGGTGCTGCTCATGATGAGCCTGGCTTCTCAAAGCATTGACCAAACATGTCCAAAAAGCCTATAATCAGTTGACTTGCCCTTGATCACCCAGCAAAAAAGTTTAATTACAAGATATGAAACGCAGAGCTAGATTGGTGAGATGAGCTGTAGGAGGCTTGGATCAATAGCCTCCAACATTGCTAGTTTCAGTGGTGGCCCACTGCAACTGTGGAACATTGGATTGTGTATGCATCTGCTTCCTCTTAATTCAAAGAGAAGAATACTTTTTCTTTCCTTAGTAACATCAATAGGAAGGTGGGTCATGCCCACACACTGTGCTCTGTATAACTATTGTGAGGACAATGTGCAGTATGTCAACTATTAAACAAATAAGAAAAAAAATAATGTTTATTGAAAGTGTTAATGTTGAATTGTTTGATCAATCTTATACACCAATATCCATTAAGCTAAACTGATCCAATGATGAAAATATGTAATATAACCATTGTTAAATTTTTCTGGTTTTGAAACTCTGTACTATATGTAAAAAAAAAAAATAAATTAATTTAAAAAAGTGTATAACCAGGATGATTTTTATTTTCATTGCCTATGTTACAATTATAGTTAGTAAATACTTGTTTATCATCCAGCAATGAACCAATGAGCCCTCTTTCAAATCTAGTGGTCAATTGGGGCATTAGGGATGAGGGGATTTTAGCCAAATTATACAATCACTAAACTAGGTGTGTAAAATTTTATTTTATTTCTATGAAATTGAACTGAAATTGATGTGGAGTTTTTTTCTATTCAATTGCTGAATAATTGATCTTTTCGTACTCATAGGGGCATAGCCTTCAACTTCCAGCTTTTCTAAGTTTGGGTGGGCTGGCTGTTGTCTTGCCAGAGGAGTGAGGCCTCTGGTGTGAGGCTGGTTCCCATCCTTCCTCCTGGTAGTTAATGAAAATACAGGCTCCGTGGGTGTCTGGTCATTAGTGCCTGACCCACTGACTGTGCATGGAAAATATCTGTCCTTTTGGCAGCTGTCAGTGTGCACGCAGTCACCCTCACCTGTATCCTTGGGGCACTGTCTTGATGGGACCTCTGCCACCTCTCATCTTTGAAATATTCTTCTGCTCTGGGATTCACTGAAACTCACTGGCTCTTTCCCCTGCCACTTGTCTTGTCCCAGCCCCGAGGGACCAGCCAGTGGTAGCTGCTATTGAGCTGAGGACGCCTCTGTGCTGCATCTCTGAGCATGGACGCTGAAATTTCTTTCTGATGACTCCTCTTGACAGCTGGTTGAAGTTCGGTCTACAGCAAGGCAGGAGCACACTTTCTTCCTGTTTTGTTGATTGGAGCTCCAGTGTCTGTTTTGGGCCCCTAGCTTCTTACCCTCTTGGTATTAGAAACCTCTGCTCTCTCAAAGGCTCTGAATTTGCCACTGAAAGCCCTGACTTCTGAGCTTTGACCTCTGTGCTGAGTTTTCTAAAACTTTATGCTGAAACTCAAATGGCTTCTTTCTCATAGATTCTCTTCTCATCCCTCCAACTTGTGCACATGCCATGAATGCCACTGCTATAATGCTGGAAAGGTTTGTGAGATAAGAAGAGGAATACAGTAAAGATAATTCTGTGAAAACCTGTTATTATTTCAAGATTTTATACCTTTATGATGTTTTGTGGTAATTATCAACCAAATTACTGAAGCTCAAAAGCAAGTAGCTCGAGTGCTCTTTCTATGTAGTCTCCAAGCGCTTATTATATACCCTTTCCAGGCATTGTCTTCTGGAAGACCTCAGTATGTTGTAACCTTTTTTGCTTCTAATGAGCACATCACCTTGACTGCTAGTGTAGACTAGAATGCAACTCTGAGTCCAAATCCTGGAACCACAGTGACCCAGCTCAGAAGAACAGACTTTTGTCATTCCTGCTTCTTGTACAAACTTGAAGTCTTCAAGCCATTTGCTTAGTTTCCTGTTGAAGTGAGGTCCCACCAAATATATATCATAGATTTAAAAAAAATGATTGTACATTTTAACTCTTACATCAAGAGGTAGAGAAGTTATTTCTAACCCTTATGTCTGACCTTGGCTGTATAATTTGTTTTGGTCAACAGAACCTTGGCCAGTGTGGCCTTCACAGTACTCATGACCTGAAGCTCACTCTCTCATGACCCTGAGAGCCCTCCAGCCATTGCCATGTGAATGAGTTCTGGGCTAGTCTGCTGGATAATGTGACACCGGGGACAAAGGCACACCTGTGACCTTAGTTCATCATAGACATGTGCATGAACCTGCCTGAGACCAGGAATGCTACCTGGCTGATCCCAGCCCAAATTGTCATTCTACTACCATTCTACTTAGCTAAATAAATGGTGTTAATTTACCGAGTTATGGGGTAACTAGTTGTCCAGAAAAAGCTAACTACCACAGTGTCCTAAATGTTATAGAATGTTTGATGAGTTCACATTTTCTAGCTCTTGGGATCATAGAGTGAACATAAATTCTTTGCATATGAAAGAGACTGAGTTTATGCATTGTCAAAGATATACCTCAGTTCTGTTTCAAAAAACAGTTTATCAATAGAATATTATGTTCAGGTTAGAATAGCTTGCCATTTATCATGGATGCCATTAGAACAACTATATTTATGATGTGTATACATGTGGTAGCTAGTGTTCTGTTACTATGACAACATCTGAGGTACTAGCTTTTACCGAGAAAGACTTGTTTTGAGTCTGTGGTTCTAGAGGTCTCAGTACATGTTTGCTATTACCCAGGTAACATATCATAGTGGGAGTATGTGGTGGGAAGGCACAAATGCTCACCTCATGGCCAAGAAGGAAAAAAGTAAAATACAAAGAGAAGAGGGTCACAGTCCTACTCACCCTTTTGAGGGCATGCCTCTCATGACACAAAGACTTTCCACAACATTCCACTTCTGAAAGTTTCTATCACTTCCCTATAGTGCCAGTCAGGGGTCTAAGCCTTCAACACATGGGCCTTTGGAGGTTATTTACTGTGTTTTTCCACAAATAAGACCTAACTGGAAAATAGCCTTGAAATCTAGAGATAAAACTTGCGAGCCCCAATCAACCTGTCCTTGTCTCACCTGCTTTACAGAGTAGCTACCTAGTAAGAGAAGAGTGAGGTATAATTTTCTGCATGACACTGGTCATTGCCATGGCAACAACCAGGGCTTATTTTCCAGTTAGGTCTTATATTTGGGGAAACATGATAAGATCTTCCACATAGTAATGTATGTGTATACAAATATGGAAAATTCTAGAAGAACACAGAAGACATTATTAAGAGAAGATATCTCTGTGCTGGGACTAAGGGGAAAGGGATAAGAAGAACTTTTATTTGTTGTTTCTATTGTGTTTGAAATGTTCACCTTATCTGTTGATTTTATGATTTTAGTTAACAAATAAAGTGCAAATAAAATAAAATAAAAATAAAAACAACAACAACAAAATGAAAGCTCATCTCCAAATGGTTTAAAAGTATGAGCCTACCTGTTTGAAGGAGCTGTGCTGTTTGTTTCATTTGTGTTCAAAATACTTCCCGGTTACTTCAGAATTTTCATCTGTGTAGGCGCCACTGAATTGACTTTTTACTCTAGTAAGCATTTGCTGCACGTCAAAAATACTGGCTTTAAAGAACAAAAATGCTTATTTATTTAGTTTTGTATTAATTTCCCACCTACTTCCAAGAAATATTTGAAACTCCTAAGGTAATGCATTAATTAAATGCTGCTAAGGCAGGATTTCTAGCCAACTAAAAGAACTTGTATTACCATAGCGCTGCATTTGCAAACTGGAAAAATAAAACACAGAATCTGACTTCAATCGAGGGCTTCTGGCTCAGATCCACCGAGCAGAGTTTGAATCAGGACTAGTATCCAGGTGTCTGAATTGAGAGAAGAAGAGCTTTAACAATAAAAGCGACTCAGGCCTGGGATTGCTGAGTGTCAGCTGCTATTCACAGACATGTGGCTCCCTGGACTCAAGAAGATGGTCGTGGGCTATAGAGTGTTCAGCTTTGCTTTCAAATCCACAAATCTGTCCAACCAGTGCAGCAGAGATCCTCCAGGAACTGCTCAGAGCCTGAGTTCATATGACCATCTCTCATTCTCCTGGGTCTGGCTAACCATGTGACCCTATGGCATGTGAAAGTCACAACAGTGGCCTATCTGCACCTCACTGGCTGTGAAGAGGCAGCAGAATATAGATCCACTTCAGATTCTAGAAAAATCCTCAGATCTGGGAGTGGCTTTCACACATAAAAGGGATACTATGATGAGAATCTTGACTTAAGTCATTGTCATGATGAAGCTGCGGTGACAAATCTTTTAGAGCTTGCAATGGTAATAAAACAACCAGCTGTAGCACGCATGCCATAGATTTGGCATCACTGGACTAAGGGCACTGAGGCAATGCTTCCCATCAAACATGGAGAGCTCCTGTTGTAGTGAGATGTGTTAAGTTGAGGCAAAGGGGTGATGGTGGGAGAGAAATACCTTTAAAATTAATTCAAGAGAGGGATTGCAGAAGATGTCAGACACAGTCTTAGAAATGCATACAGCTGTGTGCAGAATGTAAGCACTAACAACATAAATTTGAGATGTCAACACATTTCAGAGGTGATCTTAGTCAAAGCTTTTTGGTTGGAAGGAATGTAAGCTACTTACACTAGATCAATTACAGAGGCCTGTATTAAAAAAGTGTAGCAGCAAGGTGTGGGGCCAGCACTGCTAAGAGGCTGACAGGCTGATAGGATGCTGACCTCTTTCTCTGTCTTAGTATAACACCTTCTTGTATTTTTCCCTTTCCATTTTAGCGACCCAGTACTTTCCATGTCTTTGATGATGAATTTCTTTTCTGTGTACTCATCAGCATCTGTGTAGTGGAAATTGGTTACTCCATCTCAGTTTGATGGAACTTCTCAATTTAAGCAATTGTATACTACATGGAAGTGTCTGGGTCTCTTAGTGCTATGGCTTAAATGTGTTCTTTAAAATTCGTATGTCAAAACTTAATGGCAAATGTGTAGTATCAAGAAGGAGGCTCCTTTTGAAGGCGACTAAATCTTAAGAAATCTATTCTCAGGATGGAATTAAAGTTCTTAGAAAAGGCCCCAAAGGCCACTTTTGCTCCTTTCTATCTCTTCTGCCATGGAAGGATGAAAAGACCATCCCTTTTTGATTGTCCACCTTCTGCTGTGTAAAGACACAGCCATTTTGGAAGCAGATCTCCCTCGCAGGCACCAAAACTTTGGGGGCCCTATTTTGAACTTTCCAGTCTCCAGATCTGTGAGAAAATGAATTTATGTCCTTTATAAATTAACCGGTTTCATTGGACCAGTGAGATAGCTCAGCGGTCAAAAGCACATGCATTGGCAAACTTAGGTAACCACAGGGACCGCAGTTCAATCCCTAGCACCACATGCTGCGCCAGCCTCACCCCCAGCACAGGCTAAGCTGGCCATAGCATAAATAAATAAGGTTTAAAAAAGGGAGAAAAAAATAAATTAACCATTAGAAAATTCACCATGTCTATACCCTGTGCTCTGTATAACTACAATGAGGACAACAATATGCATTGTATCAATTATTGGGAGTGTATTACTAACATGTTTTGAAACTGTCACATTGTAATTTCTTATTAAAAGTAATAGAAAATTAAAAAATAAATTAACCAGTTTCAGGTATCTTTTTATGGTGGTATGAACAGGCTAACACATTTGGTTCAAGTATTTTGGGACTCTATTATCAGTATCTTCCACTAGGGGCATCACGTCTGCTATAGCACAGGTTGGCATAGAGCCCTTGCCCATAATCCTTTAGACTTTCCTATTTCAGTGTCCAACAGGGAGGCCCTACATCTCTTTACCAGAGGGTTCTTCTGAACATTGCTGTGCCTTGAGAGGTGTGGCTAGCTAGAAGGGCTGGGTACAAATGCCCCTTGTGTGTTTAGAGTTAGGGTGCAAGCACATCAGTTCCTTTGCCTCTTTGGTGGGATAATTACAAGGCTGGTCTTCTAGGCTCACTTCCAGTGAAACTGAGCTCTAGTCATGCAGAGTGGTGACTTGCTTATCAATGAGCTATGTAGTGACTGTCTTCTTTATGTCATTCTGTCATTCTGTTATTGGTTTAGCTTGGAGTCATCTCCTAAATAAACAACTTCATATGAATCCTGGCCTCATTTTCTGCTTATAGGAGGACCTAAACTGAAATACTAGTCCAATTATCTGTAGCCAAAGTCACTTGAGCAGAAGGAACATCTTCAGCAGAGGATTATGGGTGGGGCAGACATAGGACGGTTGACCTTCTTAAAAAGAAACCATTAGAAGGGGAGGTGGAGCATCCACACATGATAAAAAGATTTACACCCACATGGAACTCCACAGTGCTGAGGGTGGGGCAGTGTTGGAAAACATGTGGGTGGAAATCAAAGGCAAGTAGAACAGAAGTCATATTGTTGGAGGAGCATATTATAGGCTGTTGAACCAGATGGGGGAAACTGATGATAGGTTCCTGACTTGGACCACACAGCTGGCCTAGAGGCAAGGGAAGTATGGATAGGGGCCCCACTAACTGCATGGCTCATTCAGTTCCTGTCAGCTGCAAGCAGAGCATCCAGACAAGATCATAGCTTGCACTGTTGATAGTTTCACCTCCTATAAGGTGAAAAACTGACAAGAGTACCACTACTCTCAAATGAATTCAAACCAAGAAGGAACTATGGCGAAGAAGCAGGATGGGATCTTGGAAGGAAGGGAATTTATCATCTCAGAATGAGGGCAACAGGGTGAGCTATTCCACCTTCAGAAAGCTTGGAAGAATGGCTCTTAGTTGGGGGGGGTCCATGCACATCACCATAGGTTTATACTGAGCCCACTGTCAGGGCTGTGCCTCCAAGACTCTGATTGTCTGGCTTGGGTGTGGAGCTGGGGATGTCAAGTGCTCTGAATGCAAAGCCTCCTCAGAAGCACTTGGAACAGTGCTTTAGAGAAAATGGAGGCAGGAACTTGTATTTTGAGATATTATAGAGACTGCTAAGAATTCTGGAGGAACTAAAAATGCAATTTCAAGTCAACCATAACAGAGGAGCCCCAAGGAGGAAGGAAAGATGAACTCATTGAAGAGTTGCTGCCACGTAGGGAGGAACAGAAAAAAAAGTCATGCAAAAAAATAATAATTGGAACAAAGCCATTGAGGAACATGAAACAGTTGCAAAGAATTCTAAGAGTGGGGCCAGAAAGTTCAATGGGAAGTTGAGCCTTAAACAATGCCAGGGCAAAGAAAGGGTATTTTGAGTTAAATTCTGAATTGGAGGGGGAATAGGAAAGATGTCTGCTCACAGCTTGAGGGTCCAGTGAGATAATGTTAACAGATGACAGAGGAAGTGGTTCTCTGCCTTATTTTCTATTGTCCTCCTGAGAATGACAGTTACCATTCCTGGATACCTCCTTGAGTACATATTTCCTGACTTAACCGTTCTCACAACCCTGTAAGGCAGGCATTCCTTGTAGTAGTCATCTGTCTTGTATTTGCAAGTTGGAAAAATCAAGCTCAGATGAACTTAGCTGAAAAGAGAACTTATTGGCCCCTGTACCTGAGAAGCAGAGCAATGCTGCGGTCATAGGTGTGTTGGGTCTATGGAGACAAAGGATGTGCGCTGAATTCTCTTGTATTCTGTGTATCTCTCTCTCTCTCTCTCTCTGTGTCTCTGTGTCTGTCTCTCTGTTCTCTCTCTCTGTCTCTCTGTCTCTGTCTCTCTGTCTCTCTGTGTCTCTCTCTCTCTCGGGTTTCCCTTGCATCTGGCAGAGAGATTTGCTACAGACAGTGGAGAGCATGGCAACAGCCACTGTCTGCTGTGGGTCTTTCCAGCTCCATTCGTTTGGATAATGGGTCTTTCCTGTTGGTTCTGGCTGGACAAAACCAAGAGGAGGACCTCTTTTGGCCTCCCTGGGTCACAGTCCTATTCCTGAGAGGTCAAGGGCATGGAATACTTTGATTGCTTAGGCCAGTGTGAAATGCAAGGAGTAGGCTAAGTGTATTACTGGAAGGAGGAAGTTCTGTTTGGAGAGTACTGGCTAATCCAGAAGAATAATCACCACTGTGTCTTTTCTATTTAAGTTCGTGGACGTGTAAACTGAGCCTGAGAGTGATACAACCAGGAGCCCAGATGATATACAAGGTGGAGGGAGAACTCAGCCCTGACACTTGCTTCTACTAAACAGAGGTGGCTCTTCTCCAGGTATGCCAAGGAATGGGCGGTGGTGATAGAGAGAGAAAAGAGATCAGAACTCTTTTCTGGAAGGAGATAGAAGTTCCTGATGCCTCAGGCTGCCTCTACTGGACCAGTGCATCCGTCTCCTGGTGGTTGGGAGTGTCGGCTGGAAACAACATCCCCATGCTTCCTTCTTTGGATGACGGTGCTCATTTATGTAGGTACCACCTATTAGGGAATGCCTGGGGAGTTGCTCCTCACTCTTTGGTGGTCAGTAGCCAATGGCTAGCTGCTGCTGACATGGAAAACCATGTTCTGCCTCAAGATAAGGCAAGCTCTGGTAGTTTTCACACTGCAGAGCTTCCTACGGGATCAAGCTGAGGTTCCCAGAAAGCCCACATCTCGGCTTAGTGTCTTCCCGTCTACTCTCCTGTCTCCCTGGCTCCCACCAGCAGCGTGTTTCACTCACTTGCAGAAGAATTCCTACCTTGGCTTCCATGTCAAGGAAATCCAGCCCAAGATAAGTGTTATGGGTCAGTTTGGGCTCCAAACTAGTTGACAATTCCTGAGTGCAAGCACACAAACAGGGATCCCAGCAGAGAGCCATTATCTTCAGGAAAGCAAGAGTGATGAGAAGAGGGGTGACATGAATGCCAGAGGCACTTAGGTTTTCAAATTGTGGCAGGATATACATACCATAGAATTTATCTTTTTAATCCACTTTAAGTGTACAGTTCAGTGTCACCTACTATATTCACAGGGTTCTGCAACCATCATCACCGGCCATTCCTTGAACATTTTTATTCCAATTGCAAACTTGAAATTCAGTATTTCTTAACCATGGACTCTCCACTCCCCTCTACCCTCTGACTCTGTGAAGTACCCTATTACTGTCAGTCACTATGAATCTGACAATTCTGGGTATGTCAGATACATGTACTCATAGCTATTTGTCCTTTGGCATCTAGCTTCTGTCACTTAGCATGATGTCATCAATGTTCAACCATGTTGTAGCATGTATATACAGCGTTTCATGTACTCTGAAGGTTAAACTATTGCATGGATAGGCTGCATTTTGTTTATTCGTTCATCACTGCTAGACACTTGAATGGTGTTTACATCTTAGCTATTGTGAATACTTTGGCTATGGCTGTGGGTGTAGGATTTATCCAAATCCTTGTTTTTCATTCTTTTGGGCATTGCTATAGTTTGAATGTTGAATAGCCCTCAAGGGCCCATGTATGGAAGGCTTAGTTCCTAGGATGATGTTTTTGGTGTGGTGGAAACTTTAGCAGGTGGAGCCTAGTAGGAGAACCCTAGGTCACTGGGGGTGTGCCCTCCAAGGGAACTGAAGGACCTATGCTGCTTCCTTTCTTCTTTTTGCTTAAGCTCTCAGTCATTGCCACCAGAGGCTCAAAGCAATGGGTCTGTTTCATTCTGAGTCCAACCTCCAAATCTATGAGCCCGAACTAATTTTTTCCTTTTGTGAGTTCATTACCTCAGGCACTCTGTTATGGTAACAGGAAGCTGAATAACCCAAATATATATCCAGAAATGGTATTTCTGTGCTTCATTTTTGGAGGAACTGTAGTGCTCTTTTCCACAGTAGATGCCCCCTTTTATGTTGCCTGGAGTGATGCAAAGGGTCTTACTTTCTTCACATTCTTTCAACACTCATTATTCTCTCTCGCTAACAATAGGCATCATAATGCGTGTGAAGTAGAGACATTTTTTTGGTGACAGACATCTGAGAAACCATTCTCACGTCTGTCTGCAGGGCAGTTGGGACGGCAGTTGGGGCCAGGTATTGTCACTAGAGCAACCCGATTGTGTCCAAGGCTGAGAGGCCTAGGTTCATCTCTGCTTTTTTTGTGGCCATCAGCACTGCAGGGGTGATGTGCTTCATTGTTGCAGTAGTTCAGATATTCCTTGCTCTTTCTCTAAGCTCCTTTGCCTGTGAGTACAGACTAATCTTCACCGGGATGAGGAGGAAGCTGGTTTTAGTGACAGATTGCTCTGTCCTCAGAAACAGTTCTGTTCTCTGGCACTGGGCCATGTGGCTGCTTGCCACTCTGTTCCCAGAGGCTGATTCTCTCCAGGAAGCACCCTGGAACCTGGCATTGAGTCTTTCCAGCTCTCTGGGCCTGCTCAGGCAGGGGAATCCCAGTGTGGGCCCAGCCAAGTTCTGCGTGGTTCTCTTGCACCTGTTGTTCTTGGTCTTAGTTTGGGCTCCCCTAGCAGCAGATCCCAAGATAAGAGTCTCAGTACAAATAGTTTATTTGTACAGTGAACCAAGGAAGCATAGTGAGAGGTAAGATAGGAGAGGTAGGAAAACCAGCAAAGGTACTTTAATTGAGCAGATTTCCATTATGGGAACTGGGGCTTAACACCTTGGAGAGCTTCTCAGAGACCCTATGGAGCAGGTCTCAGCTGTCGCATTGTGCTCAAGGAAATTGCAGCATTTCCCCACCAGCCCTAGACCTTCATTTATTTGAGGGCTCATCTGGAAAATGTTAAGATTGCCCCAGGGATTAAGAGAGCAGTTGGTATATGACCCATCTCCCTCAGGTAGGCTGAGGTACATAATGTACCTCTTACATTGTCCTTGACATTAAAAGGTTTTTACGTCAACACACAGGAAGATAGTAAGGTCAGAGAGGAAAATGGGGTGCCAAACTTGTATCTCGTGAACTGTTTCAGATGCCTGCTTAATTGTAAGTAACATTTACTTGGTGGACAGATGCTGAGTTGAGTGTTCATGTGTGGTATCATACTTCACCCTCATGATAGCACTATGATAGGCGATATTTGCTATGATTTCAGTGTTCGTGGTCCTCCAAAATTCATGTTGGAACTTAATCTACAATGTGATAATATTGAGAGATCAAGCTATCCAGAGATAATTAGGTCAGGAGAACTCCTCTGTAATGAATGGGATTAAAGCTTTTATAAAAGAGGACCCCTGCAGCATTTGAGATTTTGGTCTTCCACCTTCTGCCATGTGAGGAGACACATCATTAATCACTTTCACCCATTTTGCCCTTTCATTCTTCTTACCATTTGAGGACACAGCTGTTGTCTCCTCTGGAGCATGTAGCAAGAAGGTGCCATCTTGAAAGTAGAGACCAGGCCCTTACCAGAAACTGAACTGAGGGCACCTTGACTTTGAACATTCCAGCCTCCAGAAGTGCAATTGTTCAATTTCTGCTTTTCATAAATCACCTAACCTCGAGTATTTTGTTGTAACTAAGACAGAAATTGGTGTTGAGAACTGAAGTGTTGGTGTAACTGCTCTGCTTTTTTAAGGAAAAACAATGTTTTCAGTATAGTTCCCTACTGCCCTAACCTGTTTTTCCCTTTAGCAGTCCTTTCGTTTGATAATCCAATCCTTGAAGAGAAGCCTCTGTAAACATCCTTCCTCTCTTCAGCTCCTATGAGTGGACATAGAAGACTAATATGTCTGTCAGAAACATAACTGTCTGTCAGAAAAGAGCATATGGATGGTGGACCCAGGACGTTGAGGTCCAATCACTATGATAAGAAAGAAGAGAAGCTGAGAATGGCCTGTGGGGCAAAACAGGGTGTTCTCAGGAAGAGCCCTTTACTGTCCAGTGTGGGATTTCCTGTCTAGTACCTCACTGTATGCCCAATTCCTCTCAAAACCCTTCACACATCTGAGTGTGGGAAGTTAGATTTGAGCAACAAACATGGACCTATACTTTACTTTCTTCAGAGCTGCTAGCTTTTGATAAAGCTTGCTCTTTCTTTCTTTCTTTCTTTCTTTCTTTCTTTCTTTCTTTCTTTCTTTCTTTCTTTCTTCCTTTCTCTCTCTCTCTCTCTCTCTCTCTCTTCCTTCCATCTCTGTCTCTGTCTCTGATTCTCTCTCTCTCTCTCTCTCTCTCTCTCACTCTCCCTCTTTCTCTCTCTCTCCTCCCTCTCTATCCAAATGGAAAGCAGGACCTTCACATTAAGCTATATCTCCAGTAGCCCTGTCTTTGAGACAGTGAATCACTAAGTTTCCCAAGCTAGGTTTCAGCTTGCAATCTTTCTTCTTCCTTCCTCCCCTTCCTGGAGTGTTGAGATTGCAAGCATGTGCCACAATGCCTGGTTGAATAAATCCTGTTCCTTTCACTAATTTCTGACTTATGAGTCTTTTGAAGGACAGCAAGAGGCATGAACCTTAAAGTTCCATAACCATGGTGCCACAAATACCTCAAACTGTGAAAGTGGCTCTGAACTTGGTAATGCATAGAGGCTAGAAGAATTCGGAGGAACAGTCTAGAAAAAGCCTACAGAGTATTACCATCAACTGACCATACAGAGCAATTCCGGTGAGAGCCTGAATCTTAGAGATTACTTCGATAGCCAAGATCAAGAGGTTGTGAGAATATGGACACAGAAAGCCATCCTGACAGTGTCTCACATGGAAAAGACAGCAAACTATTAGAAACTGCAGGAAAAACCTTCCTTACTACATAGTGTCAAGGAACTTGGGTGCCTTGTGTCTGTGTCTTGGTAACTCATAGACGATAGAATTTAAGAGTGATAAACTAAGATATTTGGCAGGAGAATTTTCTAAGTAAAGTGTTCAGGGCTTTGCTTGACTCCTCTTGATTATTTATAGTAAGGGTAAGAAGAGAGAAAGGAATTAAGGATAGTCTTTCTAATCAAAAGGGAAGCAGAACTTAAAGCTCTAGAGAATTCTCAGCTTGGCTGAATAAAGAATAAGACTGTGTTTTAGAGATGCTGTGAAGGGTGACCAGGGAGATGGCTTGCCTAGGTGGAATCCAGGAGCTGTTCATCACAACAACGGATCATGCTGAGGTGCAGGCTACCAGGGTATTGAGGGCAGAATGGTTTCCACGGAGGCAACCAGGTGCCCACGAGGCTTCTGGGCTTGTTGCCAAGGGCAACTTCCAGTTTTTGCTCCCTGAACTAAGGAGGAGTGCTCCTTAGTCATTCCAGCTACAGCTCAAGTGGACTCAAGTGGGTACTGGTGTAAATTTGATGGCAGCTGCACAGTGCGCACTCTACAGGCACACAGAGTATGTGAGTCCTGGATGGATGGAACCCAGACAGAGAAGTGTGTGTGGGGGGGCGCTGCCATTGAGAGTTCCTGCTAAGGTAGTACCCAGTGGAGCTGGTGGGGTGCTGTGGTCACAGAGTGCCCCCACTAGGACAGTGCTTACTGGGGGAGCAGGCAGCTGCCCCTGAGATCTTATAGCTGAAAGAACTAGTATGCAATGCCAGCTTGAGAGCTGCAGGTGCTGGACTCCAGTGCAGGACTCCAGTTGTCAGGACTGTGCCCAGAAAAGTCGTGGTGTCTTAATCCATGCTCAGTGTGCCTGGAAGGCAGACCATGAAGTCAATGCTGACCTCCACGCCTGGGATCATGACATACTGGTGTAGACTTGTCATGACTCTTTCATTCTCTGCTTACCTGAAGGTGAGTCCTTCTGCCTTTTTTATCCTTCTTGCTCTCACCTGCAATGAGGAGTTCACACTGAGGCAGGAAGTAGCTAAGGCTCCTTCCAGCACTTGGACTCCATAATCCTCTATGATAGGTCCTGAATGCATACCATTCAAATGGTGCATGAGACACAGTGTAGCAGAACTGTGGCCAGAGCAGGGCTGGCTGGCCTCAGCTTTCCTCAGAGGGACATTTACCTTGGTCTGCCCATCTCCTGCCCTTGCTCTCTGCTTTGTGGTCTCAGAAACTCAACTGGCAAGGTTCAGTGTGAACCAGCTCTGAATGCAATTGAACTTGAAAATCCTACAGTATGGCTGGGTGGTCAATGTGATCATGAATAATCAAAAGCTTAGTGAATGGATGCTTGGATAAGATCGGCCCCAGTACTGTGGGGCAAGTCACATGGTCACCCAGTTGTCGGAGGGCTGTGGGTTGGGCACTGCTTACTTCTGTTTCTGACTCATTTTCCTTCAGGTTCCAGAGCCAAATAAAATAGTGAGTTCAAATACTCCTAGGAAGCTGCTTCAAAGAAGGCTTCTTGCTGGGATGCTTTAGCCAAAGGGTGAGCAGGTGAGGACCACAGATGATAGCCCACATTCACCCTGGCCAGTCCCTTTACTTGGTGGCTCCTGTCTCTCCAGGACAAGGGATGCTGGATGGGGGTGATGGTCATTATCTTTGTGGCTTTTCTGGGTGGAACAGTGTCTCATGGGGCAGAGAAAGTCTGATGGAGGACAGAGACCCAGTGCTCAAGGTGGAAGCTTCCGGCTTACATTGGAACAGCCCTCCAATAGCAGAGGCTTCCAAGGTAGGCTCCAGTGTATGGCCTGCTACCACCTCCTCAGCCCCTGCCTCCTGAAAATCTCTGCACAGCACTCACTGCCAGTTTTCCACTGGCCTCTCTGGCCATTTCTTTTTATTACTTTTCCAGATCCTTCTCTTTTCATTAAGCCTCTGTCTGTTAGTCAGACCAGTGCCTGTCTCCAGCTTGTCAGGCTTGCTGGCTCTGCATGGCCCTGCGTGGCCTCCCTGAGAAGACTCCCCTGTACCCAGGGCTTCTAAACAGCTTCTCCACTAGTGACTCCTGAGTCCATGACTTGTTGTGGAGCTCCCAGTTGCAGTCTAACACTTCACATTGAATTTTCCATGTGACATATCTGTATTGTATAGGCTTACCCATGTCTCCAATGCTGGACTTAATAAATGCCACCGGCATCCAGCAAACCTAGTCCTTCTATATCTAGTCTCCATGCATGCTACCATCATCCATTCAGGTTCCCAAACCTGAAAGCTTTTTCCTTTTATTAGGTTGCATTTGTGATGCATAACGAATAGATTCATTTGGGGAATGGGTATGTACACATACTGCATCTTGGTTATCTTAACTTCCCCTTCTTCCCACCCTCTTCTGTCACCCCTCTTCCCAGTTCCTTTCCCATCTCCACATAGTCTACCTCCCTGTTTCCCATTGTACGTCTTTCACTATTCTCTTTAAGTAATTTATACTTTGAGTTTCTCATATAAGAAAAGCCACATGATATTTAACCTGTCTAATTTATTTCACTTAACATTATGGCCACAAGGTCCATCAATTTTCTTACAAATGCGCCAGGTGTGGTGGTGCATACCTATGGTCCCAGCACTTTAGAGGCTGAGGCAGGAGGATTGGTATGAGTTCAATCCCAGCCTGAACTACAAAAGTGAACTCAAGGCCAGCCTGAACTGCATAGTGAGACCCTGTCTCAAAAAGTAAAAAACAAAAAAAAAAAAAAAGAAAAGCCAAAAAACTCACATTTATTCCTTATGACTTACTAGTACCCCATTCTCTATTCTTTATGCATTCACCTGTTGATGGACAGATAGGCTGCTTCCAAGATTCAGGCCTTGTGTTGTGCTGTTATAAACAGCGGTGTGCATGTATTACTGTGTTATGACATCTTTAGTTCTTTTAGGAACATATACAGAAGAGTTATACCTGGGATAAACAGAATTTTTAGTTTTAGTTTTCTTTTTCTAAAATTTTATTTATTTATTTATTATTATTATTTTTATTTTAAAGACAAAAAATAGCAGAAACAAAGATAGAAAAAAACAGTAACAAGTAAGAGTATATATATATAGTACAGAATTTCAAAACCAGAAAAATTTATTTTTTTTTTTCAATTCTTTTATTGTTTAAATTTAACAATGGTTATATTACATATTTTCATCATCGGATCAGTCTAGATTAATACATATAGATATATAAGATTGATCAAACAACTAAACATTAACCTTTCTAAATCCACATTACTTTTTTTTCCCCCCCTTTTTTTCTTTGAAAGTTGACATATTGCATATTGTCCTCACAATCATTCTATAGAGTGCAGTGTGTGGGCATGACCCACCTCCCTATTAATAAAACCAGAAAAATTTAACAGTGGTTATATTACATGTGCTCATCATTGGATCAGTTTAGATTAATAGATATAGGTATACAAGATTGATCAAACAATTAAACATTAACACTTTCAATAAGTGTTTTTTTTAAACAATTGACATTCTGCATATTGTCCTCACAATAGTAATACAGAGCACAGGGTGTGGGCATGACACACCTTCCAATTGATGTTGGTCAGGAAAGGAAAAAAATTCTTCTCTTTGAACTAAGAGGAAGCAGATGCATACACAGTCCAATGTTCCACAATTTCAGTGGGCCACCAGTGAAACTGGCAACGTTGGAGGCTATTGGTCCAAGCCTCCTACAGCTCATCACACCAATCTGGCTCTGTGTTTCATGCCTCATAATTAAGCTTTTCCGCTGGGTGATCAAGGGCAAGTTAAAGCAAGACTTGTATAACAAAACATTCATCTTTTGCATCTTCCAAGGTCAAATCCCCTCAGGATTAACTCTGGAACCATGTACAGTGCTTTGTAGAACTGTTGTCAGTGTCAGCCTTCGGGCCAAGTCACGGCCATTGCTTGACCAGTTTGCTTTCTGTGAAAGTGTGAGAGAATGTTTTTCTCTAGGTGACTCTCCTTAGACACAGTATAGTTCATTTATCCCTTTCCTCTGAGGTCCCATAATCTACTTGACCAGAAAATTTGAGACACCTCTGAGTTATAGGATATTACAGCACAGATTCTCTTATGTCCTGAGTCCTTACTGACCTTGAAGGGCTAGGTAAAATTTTATTTATTTATTTACTTACTTATTTATTTGATACAGAGTATCACTACATAGCTCAGACTCATGGCGATCCTCCTGTCTCAGCTTCCCCAGTGCCATTACAGGTGTGCACCACCACACCTGGTTTTGGTGGCAGCAGGCATGCTACGTTGTAGGGTAGTCATGGCATGTGGCACTGGGGATTGAACCAGGGTCCAAGCAGTGCTTAGACCACTCAGCTGTCCTCCCAGTCACTAGTTTTAGTTTTCTGAGGAACAACTTGCATAATGATTTCCATATTGGTTGTACCAGTGTAATGGTTGGCACACTGTACCAACTTGAGAAATTTAGAAGCTTAGCTAGGTAACTCAGCAGTTGTACATCCTGAGGTGAAAAGGACATACTCTTGTTGCTCTAGGATGCTGTTCACTGTGTCAAGTTTAAAAATTTAAAACTTCAGTTAAGTGATTTAGCAGCGAGCCAGGGTCCTCACTTTGTAAACATCTGGAGCTTGCACAAGAGGAGAGCACAAAGATGGTGTGAGGGTCACACCCACCTGAGGGCAGCATGCTTGCATACCATATAAGAGAGGAGAACAGGCTGGCTTCTCCCCTTTCTGCTCCTGGTGCTTTGCTGTCTTCTGCCAACTTGAGCTGTTGTCGCTTGCCAAGCCACCCTGCTTTGGGGCCAACTGATGACAGACTGATACCTCCATAAACTGTGAGCTAAATAAGCCTTTGCTTTCTGTTTTTTTTTTTTTTTTTTTTTTTTTTTTTTTTTTTTTTTTTTTTTTTTTTTTTTTTTTTTTTTTTTTTTTTTTTTTTTTTTTTTTTTTTTTTTTTTTTTTTTTTTGGCAGAACTGGGGATTGAACTCAGGACCTTGCACTTGCCAGGCAGGTACTTTTGCCCCTGAGCTATCTCCCCAGCCCCTTGCCTTTGCTTTCTTAATTTGGGGCTTCAGGAATTTTGTACCAGCACCAAGAGAAAAGTAACCAAGAGAACTAGTTTGTATTTTCATCAGAAATGTGGAAGTCTTCCTTTTTCTCTCAGGTTCAGCAGCCAAACCTGAAACTTACAATTCATCCATGGTAGACACTGTTGACTGACTGACTGACCCCACCTTTGTTCCTCAACCATATTGGACTGTATTATAGTGGACCGCATTATGGGACCACAGCAGACTTTTGTTACTGGGTTTTTGGGAGAGCTTTTACAGAGCACAGATGAGGAGGCAAGTGATGAGGGGGGCACCAAGAAAATCACAGAGACTGGGGTGCTGACATTCTTAGATGAATAGTTGTCTACCTTCTGGGTTTACGTTACCAGGTTTTTAGAGATGGCTGGCCTGTGATGCATGGCTTAGATTGCCCCTTGAAGCTGGTGGTATTCATTTCTCTGCTGCTGAGAGCAGTGACTGTCACCCAGTCCAAATTGTTTCATAATTTCCCAAACTCCACAGGCTGTGGGAAAGCTGCTGTCTTCCTGTGGTTTTCTTATGTGATTCACCCTTTTGGCCCTATGCTACTGAAGAACAGTGCTTTGTCTCCCATGATTGTGTAGCTCAGGGAGTGGACACAGGGCTGGTGCCTGGTCTGCTCTGAGGAACACAATCACAATCAGATCATTCTGAATGTGCTATTTGCTGGTGACTTATCCAAAGTGATTTTTAGAAATGAGTGGAGTGTGATTGGAGCAGTCCTGACAGGCCTGCAACAAGGTGGAACTGTCACAAATGCTTACATCTGTTACTGTAACCTAGGGCGAAATCACTGCTCTCTTCCTCTAGCCACTCTCTTACCTCTGTCACCAAACCAATATGTGGCTGAGCCACAGTTCTTCTGTCCTGTCCCTGGGCTTTAGCTTCCCATGTTGAGGGCCAGACTTGATCTGCCTTTCCTATTGCATATTGCCATTCCTACCACTCTTGACTACTGATTTTTATTTATGCTGGAACTGAATGTGACTTTTGATTTTATTTATTTTATTTTATTTTCATTTAATTTACTATGATTTCTGCAAATCACTTGGAGCCCTTTACAGGAGATGAAGAAGCACATAGACCTGAACACACATACACAGTTTTGACAGACTCACTCAATTGGAACAGTTTGTGGAGACAGTGGTGTCCACTGAGGTCTTCCAGCCCTGTGATTATGCTATTGACTTGGGCCAAGCAGGAGTTTGAAGGTGCATCTCTGCCATGCATCAGTCTGCTCCATGCTTAAAACTGCTGGTTGGGCTGGAAGAAGCAGCCCTGGAGGGGAGTTTGTGAACATGTTACCTCGTTTGGAATTTATGACATCTAACTCCAGTCTCCTTTTCTCCTCACTACTACCATTTCCAGCAGGGCAGACAGGAGGCGAGGGCCAAAGAGGCTCAGACACAGCCATGCAAGGAGGTTATGTACCTACTCTTTAATAACCTCAGACTCTTCTTCTGGTGCACAAACTGGAGAGCAGACCTGGGCATTGCATCGGGCTGACCTGGGCATCGAGAGGATCCTAGGACCCATGCCATGGCAGCTTTCCAGGCACTCATGACAGGAGTGTCCTCTGCATAACCATGGAGATGCCAGTACCCCCCCTTTCATGACCACGTGACTTCTCTCTCTTCCTGCATGAAAACGTTATTCGCGAAGGGCCATGCTCCCATGTGCTTCCTGCCTGCACAAACGCTGTGATTCAGCTGCAGTCACTGCTGTCCTCTCATCGCTCCTCTGTCCCTACTCCAGTGTCTTGGTCTCAGAAGCTTGCAGCAGGAGGAGCAAAAGGTCACAGCAGGCAGCACCCTGCCTCCTCCTGGGTTGGGGGTGGCACCCACTTACCCTAGTCTTTCTGCCCTCCCCTCTGCACACAAATTGAGCCATGGTTGCGCGTTAATATTAAACACCTTCACCTCTGCTCATTCCATTGGCTAATTTCTCTGAACTCCACGGGGCAAGTCTAAGGTCAGTCCTCCAGTCTCCTTTCCAAAGCTAGGACTAGTCTTCATTCTTGCTTCCCTTCTTTTCCTTCTCTAAGATCAGGGCTTTTAACCTACTGCATGCCACAGACTCCTCGGTCCTACTTCTCAAAGTTTGCCTTAAATACGACTTATTAAAATGTAAGAGTGATCCCCTGAGGTCTGGGTGGGGCGCGGATTTGCATTTCTAACAAGCTCCCAGGTGACACTGCTGCGGCTTCGCCCACCACAGTTTGAGTAGCAGGGTCTCAGTGGCTTTAACCTAGCAGGGGAAAAAGGGCTGCCTCCGCCCCTCTCCCTCCCCCTTGTCTCCCCAAGAGTCAAGCAAAATCTATGGCCACGTTTGATGCCTAAACAGACAGCTTCCCAGGTGCTCGGCCTGCCGGTCCCAGCCCCGCCGCAATTCATCAGCTCCCAACAAACGTTCTTTATAACGGAGAAATAGGAACCGGCTCTCCTTGAGCCGAGCTGAGCTGCCTGTACTCCTCCCACCTTTCCAGGTCGCTGCGCAAGGGGCGGGCTTCAGGCGGGGAGGCTTCATATACCAGAAAAAAAGAGACGAGACAATTAAACCTAGCGAGCCGGGATTACTCCAAGGAACAGACTTTCAAAGGCAGCGGAGTCTGGCTCGTTTCCAGGCAGTGGGATCAGCCAAAGGGCGCGGGCCTCCCTCCCTGGCGTGACAGGTGCGCCTGGGGCAGGCCCTGGGCTCCCGGCCTGCCCTTTGCCGATCGCCTCCAAGGTAGTGAAGAATGACTCGCAGCGGGTGGGTTAAAGTACCCCTGCCACCCGCGCGATGGGGAAGCTCGCAGAAAAGCCACAGTGCAGTCATGGAGCTGTGCCCTCTCCGAGCCCGTACAGAAGCAGACCTTCCATGGATGTTCTAGAAGCTGCCCTTTCCCTCTGCCTCTGCCTTTTCTTTTCTTTGCATGCCTCCTCCTTTCTCCTTTGCCTTCTTCGCCTCCCTGCCAGTCTTCCTTCCATTCCTCTGCCTTTCTCCCTCCTTCCCTCCCTCCCTTTTTCTTTGCCGACTCTCTCCCCCACTATAGGCCTTTTGCCTAAGTATTATCTTGCTCACTGAACCCAAATTCAGACTGCAGATAGACATTCACAAAGTTAAATAAATGATCTTAGGTCCCAATTTCTTATGTAACACAGTCACTAATCACAACACTAAATTCATAAACTTTTTTTAAAGGAAAAAAATCCTAAGAGCTGTGTCCTCCAAGCATGGTCCCCGGATGGGAAACATAGGGAGTATGCCCCGAACGTGTTAGAAAGGCAGATTCTCAGGTTGTGGCCCAGATACGGAGGTGGGGCATTGGCACTGGAGTTGAGCAAACCCTCCTTTCAGGCTGCAGTTGGAAAAGTACTCCTCTCCAGACAGGAGGAACCTGTGCTCCAGGGCTGCATGTGACCCAGAACTGCTAATAGGGCAACAAGGACTGAACTGCGCTCGGCCTCCAAGTGGGGGTGAGGTGGGTATTGCCTTGGAAGATGTGATCGCATTGTCGCTGCAGGTGTCTTGGACAAGCCTAGGGCCATTCCAAGTGGGCAGAGGTGCAGCCAGCAGGGGTGCTGAATGGAGAGGTTCCCAGTGCCCGATGAACCCCATGGCCCGGTCCTCCTGGCCTAGAAACATGCTGGTCTACTATGGTATTAAGCTGCCTCTGTTGTTCTACCACTGGGAACACCATAACAGCATGGGGGGTGGGGATGAAATGTCTGGAGTAGTTAAGCAATCAAGGTAGGAATAATTAGGTAGACCAAACCCCAACAGAAATAATCCATCTTTTGGAAAGAAATGACATTTTGAAAAATTTGGAAATCTTCATCAAGCTATTATGCTATTGAACTATATAAGCACTTTGCATTATGTTTTCATTCCCTACAACATGTGACACAGGCGAGAGTAATTAAGGGACCTTGCTCTGTCCCCTGCATTTCATCTCAATGATAGCTGTGCTGGACATCGGAGACTAACATAAATAAATCATCAATTATCTTTCCTAAATAAATGGTTCATAGATTCAAAGACAATGCTATTCTGTATCTAGGTATTTAAAAGAGTTGTGCTAAATGTTAGAAGCTTTTAGGATGTTTTTTTGTTAGATGAACAGAACAAGCAAAGCAGGTCCCCTTCCAGAAGTTTCCTCAGCCAGTGAGATTGCCTTCCCTCCTCTGTCTGTCTTATTACTGCCTCAGTTGATATTTGTGATTAACCCACTCTGTGAAATATGGGTGCTCTTACCCTGGAACGCAGGAGAAGATTTTAGCAGATTATATCCTCTGTGAAAAATGGCCTTTGTCAGCAGTGACTTGGAGAGAACTCTGTGGTGTGCTGAGATATATGGATTAGCGAGGGGCACCCGTGGTGTAAGATAAGACTGAGCACGCAGGGCTGGCTTGAGAGCCTGGATGTGCCCTTGAACAAAGCTCAGAAGGTCCCCGAGCCTTGGTTTCCTCATCGGTGCCTTAGCAGCAGGGCATTATGGGTTTCTACTGGGCTGGCTAGTGGCTTGGGTAGGTCAGCATGGCTGTGTCTCCTGTGACCCTACCCTGCTGTCCTCCAAAAGTCACCTTGTGACTTTTGTTGGTTCAGGCCACTGCGAAATGACCGCATAGAGGTTCACCTGGCTTTGGGAAGCTGTGCACCTTGGAGCACATTTATTTCCAGCCAGTGCCTGGAACAAGTGGAGCGCAGAGTTGAAATGACTTCACCTAAGCTGCTGGAGGAATGTGGAGTGGAACAAACAAGGGGTCAAGGAGTCAGATCCTCCACTTTCAGGGGCCACCTGCTGTCTCCTGCCCCCACACTGCAGCTCTGGGGAGGTCACTCTAGGTCAGAGATGCTCCTCCCTGGGGCCTCTTTATGGCAAGGCCCTCTCCCTGGCAGCCGGGTAGAAGCATCTTGCTAAATCCCACATCAGCCTTCCACAAGGCTGCCAATTTTCGTAAGAGACCTAGTGGTCTCAGTCCACTTTTCAGCAAGATTTAATAGTACAAGACTGTTGTGAGGTCTCAAACTACCGGGAAGAGAAGTGTTTGCAAATCTGTGGTTTGGAGAAAGCTGTGCTCACAACAACAATTCAGATCTTAATTTACAGCCTGAAGATTTGCAGAGAAGAGGATTTCTGGTAAGATGGCAATTAATGGGGCTTTAGACCAAAGCCTAGTTCATTTCCTGCTTTTTAACTCCTTTGCTGCTCTTTAAGTTCCAGCTTGGGCTGGCAAAATCAATGCATGAATGAATGAGGTCAATCATTCATTCATTCAGCACCTAAAAAAATCACAGAGCATGAACAGGTGGAACACATACAGGTGTGGTGCTGGGTCTTAGCAATGACAAATGAATAAGACTTGGAACCATATCCCTGAGGTGTGGGGTATCCATTGTGGAAAGATGAGCTTTATAAACACAGGTGCATGCAGAGGACAGGTGCTGCAGAAGAGGTGGGGAGGGGAGAACTGGCTGCACGTGGATAGTTCAAAGCTCAAAGTCTGGCCCTAAGACCAGGTTTCTGTGACCTGCAGAGCATTAAAGAATATATCCAACATTCAAATATTGAAAGATCTCATTGGAGCTGGGTGTGGTGCACAAAGCTGGAATCCTGGCATTGGGGAGGCCGAGGCATGAAGCTTAAGACAAGTTCCAGGCCAGCC
>PVJA010027438.1:0-28549 GCA_004027025.1 Myocastor coypus
GAAAACATGGGGTGGTTCCTTTGGCCACATACATGCGAATCTACAAAAAGGGTGACATTGTAGACATCAAGGGAATGGGTACTGTGCAAAAAGGAATGCCTCACAAATGTTACCATGGCAAAACAGGAAGAGTCTACAATGTTACCCAGCACGCTGTTGGCATTGTTGTAAACAAGCAAGTTAAGGGCAAGATACTTGCTAAGAGGATTAATGTACGTACTGAGCATATTAAACATTCAAAAAGTCGTGATAGCTTCCTGAAACGTGTCAAGGAAAATGATCAGAAAAAGAAAGAAGCCAAAGAGAAAGGTACTTGGGTTCACTTGAAGTGCCAGCCTGCCCCTCCCAGAGAAGCGCACTTTGTGAGGACCAATGGGAAGGAACCTGAGTTGCTGGAACCTATTGCCTATGAATTCATGGCATAAACTGGGATGTAGTTCTGCCATTCACCACCTAATTGGCAGCTTAAGTGTTCTAGGTCCTGTATAAAAATAAAATTGCCCTGTGTTTTAAGGGTGATTTTCTTAGTTGAAGAGGTATGTGGTGCCTTCTTACCTCAAACATATCTCAGCAGATTTTCACTGTAGTGAGTAATTGTGTCTGGTTTTTACTCTTCAATGTTTTCTTGCTGAAAAGTATTGCTGAGGTATTGTGCAGGTGTATACCCAAATATTTATAAAATATTTATATTGGCTTGAAGATCTTATAAATCACCATTGGGAAAAGATGTATCCAAATAGATGGAAGTCACTTCAGAAACAAATGTAAGTCCATTTCAATTAAATAAATTGTTTAAAGAAAAAAAAAAAACCTTCCACATCTGAGATATTCCTTCTAGGTAGATATTTTATTTATTTATTTATTGTATTTTTTTTAGGGAAGGGTCTACTTCAGGGTCTGACTGCTAGATTGGACTCCTAGTGATCCGCCTGTTTACAGACCCCCAGGACCTGGAATTACCAGCATGCACCACCACACCCTGTCTCAGTTGTCCGTTCAGTCAGGCCAGGGATTGAGCTCCCACTCCCCCCATGCCTGCTTGCAGGCGCTTTGAAATATACATTTAGAGAGCAGATCTAAGGACTGTACTGTATTTGCTGGCTTTCTGCCTTTGCAATTTTGCTTGTTTTCTCAGTCACTTTGTGTCTTGGTCACAGTCTTGTGCGCTGATTCCAAACTTGGGTCTGTGGTTCCTGCTTTGAGTTTCTGGGCCAACAAAAGATTGATATATTATCTATTTTTGTTGTCAAATTTGTTACTTATATTAACAGATATAGTTATGTAAGATGGGACATATGATTGAATATTATCACATGTTTCCAAGAAAACTTAAAGTGTTGCTCTTATCTTTCATTTTCTTTCATTACCTTTTTAAAAATACTCAGAGTTTCTCCAGTGGTTAGGACAAACAAAGCTGCCAGGCATAGCCCCGTTGATAAACAGAAATTTGGTATAATTTGGTGTGGTGGTGGTGGTGGTGGTGGTGTGTGTGTGTGTGTGTGTGTGTGTGTGTGTGTGTGTGTGTGAGATTATGGCAACTAAGTATTGTCATTAAAAGACTATGCAGTGCCAGGAAAGCAGTGACTAAGGACTTACCTATAGTAAACTAAGTTAAGGACTGTTGGTGATCGCTGATGGATGCTGTAAAGATCTTGGGTTCTGCCTACTTACAAACTGACAGTTTTGCCTTGTATGGTTTCATGAATAGTGGCAGAAACGTGAGACTCTTGGGTGAGATATAAAGGAGTTCGTCACTTTCAGAATTGCCGCGGCCCAGCCAATCCACAGGGGCCCTAGTGGATGCTGTGCGTGGTAACTTTGTTCCACAGCCAGGAATTGGCAGAGGTAGCCCCTTAATGCAAGCCTTGCCTGGGTGGAGACACTGCTTCATGTCACAAAGTTGTCACAGCTCACTCCTCCCTGAACATTGGGCCAGGCAGAAAGCAGCTGGGCCCAGCATTCCTAACAAGGTCACCCGGGTCAGGTCCCATGGCAGTTTGTCTCTCCCAGGCCTCATGGCATGTCTCATTAACATTACAAATAGCTGCACCAACTGCATGTCCTTGCATATGAGCACTGTGTGTTGTTTTACATGGGCTAATTCAGCTCTTACAATGACTCCAGGTTCTGTAACATGCCTGTCTTGCAGAGAGAAGCAAGACACTGAACAGCATCATCTGCTCTGATCACAGACCTAGAATGAGACTGTACTATCTCTTTCAGCCCCTTATATGTGTTTCATGACTTACGTTACTACCATGTTAGGTGGATTTTCACTTTGTCTCCACTACTAGAATGAAAGCTCTTCAAAGTCAAGGACTTTACTTCACATTTACGACAGTTTCTGTGACCTAGTAAGCACATACTAGATACTTGTTAAATGAATAAGTAAATGTATGAAGTTGCTCATATACTAAGAGTCAGGATTTAAACTGAGTTCTCTCTGACACTTAAACTTTATTCTGTTTTAAAAAAATTTTTTTATTTTATTTATTTTTTTCTTGTTTCAGAACCTTTGTTTGTTTATTCACTCATTTTTATGGGCAGCTCAGCCTGCTCCGAAGGCAGGGCTGGCGCAGCATGTGGTGCCGGGGATCGAACCGCAGTCCCTGAAGCCGCCCAAACCTTTCCCAAGCAGGCGCTTTAGACCACTGAGCCATCCCACCGGGCCCCAAACTTTATTCTTAATTATTGTTAATCTCTGCACTTCTCAGTTTGTAGAATTAATATTCAAATTTTATTTAGGCTTAGGATTCTGCCTGACTTATTCTAGTAGTTCCAACAAAGTAGGCAGTCAGTATTATTTTGAAAATCAGTTAGAGATGAAAGCCAGCCAGCCAGTTTGCCTGCCTGCCAGCTTCCCTCCCTCCATCCCTCCCTTCCTCTGTCCCTCGTCCCTCTGTCCCTGCGTCCCTCTGTCCCTCTGTCCTTCCCTCCCTCTCTGCCTTCCTCTCCTCTCCCCACTTACACCTGCCCTTTTTACTCTTCCTTGTAGTTTGATAGGGAGAAAACAATGGGTATCTCCTAGAACCTAAAATAACTATATTTACTTAAATACAAGGTTCTTGCCAGAGCTCCCTGTGTGTGAAAGCATAGAGGGCAAGTTTCTTCCTGGGCTGGTTTCCATGGTGATGGCTGTGCTTGGATGAGGCTAGCGTGGCAGGGAGAGAAAGCAGAAGAAATGGTGATCTTGTATCATACAAGTATGTCCACAAATACTAGACAGCTACAGACACTGACTTGTAAGTGAATGGAATGTGCCCCGCAGAGCTGTTGTGTCCAGCTATTGTGTCTCTTTACTTCATGTTGAAAAAATTAGCCTGTATTTGGAATGAAAAATTAAGGTTACTTTTCTGTGTCATTCTGTATGATGTTTAGTTGGAGAATCTTCTAGTAGAAAATGAGGATTTCTGCTGAGGTTCTCAGAGAAGTCCCAAAGTCTCTAGAGGCAAAACTTGGAAAAGTTTATTGAATAAATATTTTTAAAATGTGATCTGGGCAATCTGTTACTTCATTGTGAACCCTCAAAAACCCCAAGATTCTCTGGCTTATTTTTTATATTTGATTTTCTGCATGCTTGGCACCTCTCATTCACTGCAGTCTGATGGGAGCTGTAGTTTGATTTATATTAAAGAATTCTCAATTCATATGGATAGCAGGGGTTAGTGGCCGCTGGGTGGCATCTCAGCTGGTAATGTTGTCCAGAATACAAACAAAGGATGCAGTGAATGAACTAATGGCCAACTTGTAACAGCCAGCTGAACTAAGTCAGCATGCTGCTGGGTGTGGAGGACCCATCTGAGGGACTGTGTCAATAGCATCAAAGGAGACCCGGAGGGAAAGATGGTGTGCTCCTGATTCTCCTGGAGAAGCCTGTCATGTTGGATGTCCTGATAAGAACTCAGCTGTTGTCAGAGCTGGAGGAGCTCAGGGCCTGGCTGTTGCTGAAGAAGGCTGTAGTTCTCTTTGGGGGAGCTCTGGTGCTTACCTTGAGTGCTGCTTCTTGGCTCCAGTGCGGGTCCCGCAGCTTGCCTGCACAGATCTATCGTTCTACGTGTGAAGACTTTCTAGCTGCCACTGACATTTGGGCCTTACCAGTGCAGATCCTTGATGCAGACTCGCGTGAAACATTGTCATAGGCTCTAGGCATCCAGCTGGACTTGTGAAGGACATTGCAGTGGGATCCAGGTTTCAGCTAGATTCTTTGGGTCTCTAGTGCATGAACAGATCTATTGAACTCCTCTTCATTTAACCTTTTGGGTGAATATTATAAAATAATCCTATAAGTCATATGTCCTGTATTAAATCTACTCCCGTATAAGCCCTGACTACAATACTTGGTATGTTTCCTCATAGCACATTGGTTAGGTCCAGAAGATTGTTTTAGAGGAGGTAGGAATCTCCTAATCCCTTCTTCTGTATTTTTTTGAAATAGGATGCTGCTGTGTAGTTGAAGCCAAATTTGAACTCACTGTTTATCTTGAGCCGGCCTCGAACTTGTGACAGTCCACTTGCTTCAGCCTCCTAAATTCTGAGATTACAGGCATGTGCCACTACACATGGCCTAAACCCTTCTTTTGGCAACTAGTACAATATCACTTTTTGAAAAACCTTTGTTCAAATCCAAGTGCCCAAATTAAGGAGAGGCGAAACCTTCTTTCAATGGCAGTAGTGTCAGTAAATTTGCATATGTACTTGATTGATAACTGACTGATTGCAGGCTTAAGAATTGAACCAAGGCCTTGCATATGCCTGATAAGTGTTCTACAATGGAACTGCATTTCCATCATTCCACCAGCTCTTTTTTCAATTTCGAGACAAGGTATCTTAAATTGCCCAGGCTGGCCTTGAATTCGTGGTCCTTTAGCCTTAGCCTGTCAAGTAGCTGGAGTTAGAAGTACACACCACAGTGCCAGGTTAGACTGTAATTTTAAACTAACACAAGGGCTGACTTTGTGGCAAGCACTTTAAAGAAACACATTCCTTATTAGTCCTCATGGAGCTTATGTACTGTGGATAGTTGTCTATAATTACACAGAGTAGAGAAAAATTGTAGTATGTATGATAGAGGTCTTAAGGGAGATGTGCTCTCAGAATATAGAATATGTGGAAATTCTAGTACTTCACCATAACAAAGTACCGTTGACTGGGTGGAGTGGATGACAGAAATGTATATTCTCTCCTAGAGTCTGGAAGTTTTAGATCAAGGTGTCACCACACATAGTTTGCTCTGAGCCCTTGGTCCTTGGCTTGCAGATAGATAGTTGAATGTTCAGGTGTCCTCTCATGATGTTTTCTGTCTGTATGTACATGTGGTTGGCTTGGTCCCTTTGTCATAAAGATACTGATGATACCAGAGTAGGGTTTACTGCCGTCTTACTTACCATAGTTGTACCTTTTAAGTCCATGTCTGTAATTGTATTCATATTCTGGGGAATAAAACAACGTGGGACAACACAGACTCATGACAGGGACTTGACTGAAGATTTTTTTAGATGCATCATACACTGGATATAAATGTAAGTTACCAAGTTTTAATTTGGTCTGCTCTTCGATTATAGTGATTGCTTTTTTTAAAAAAATTAATTTTTAAAATTAATTTTAATGAGAAATAGCAATGAGACAATTTCAAAACAGGTTAGTAGGACAGTTATAATAGTTGATACATTCCATATTTCTTCTTTTTAGTAGTTACTCAGCGTACAAGATGCAGACATGATATCTTGTCTAAACATTATTAGTACAAATATTTATTCTCATTGAACTAAGAGAAAGTAACTGCATCGTTATCCTATTTTGTGTGTGTGTGTGTGTGTGTGTGTGTGTGTGTGTGTATAATTTTCTCTACAAAATGATCCTTCATTTATATCCCCCTTTTTTGTTTTGTTTTGTCAGAGATGGGTGTTCCATTGCCATTCAAATATCTTAGGTGTGTGTCTTCAGCAAAATAACCCAATTAGTCCAATAGTCCATAATAGTAGTATGTTATCCACAGAACTGGCAATGTCAGAAGTTGTTGACTAGAGCCTTTTATAGCTTGGCATATTAATATGGCTTTACACAATATAAGTTTGCAGACCAAAAATATTAGAGAAAAAGAAGGACTACTAGGATAGCCAATATTTGGTCCTCACCCTTCAAGGTCAGTGAGGACTTAGGAATAAGAAAACTTGTAGTGTCACGGCCTATAACTCAGTGGTATCCAACATTTCCTATTCAAGGAGATTATGAAGCCACCGAAGAAAATGATTGACGATGTATAGTGTGCCTAAGGAGAGTCACCTAGAGAGAACATTTTCTCAGACTTTCACATAGAACAAATTGGTCAAGCAATGGTTGTTTCTCGTCCAGATGACTGACACTGACAGAAGATCTACAAACTGCTGTACATGAATGGTTTCAGGGTGGATTTGACTAAATTTGGCAGATATAAAAGTTACTTTGTGTTTATGATGTAGGTCTTTATCTTGGTCTTAACTATCCTGCAGAAAAGTATAACCTTGAGATATAAACTGTAGTGAGTGCTTTTGTATTTCATTTTTTACATAATTTTTGCCTTCAATGCTCAGAAGATGCCTGATTGCAAAGCACTGGACTGTACATTTGAAAGTATTGGCTCAAGTGGAGCTGCTACCTGATTGATTGTGCAAACAATGGCAATTAATTCTTTCTGAAAATCAGATTCTTCAAATGTTAAATGAGAATAGTTATATCTGTCTGCATTGTGCATACCAACTATAAGTTGTTCTGGAAATATAAAGAAAAAATGATTTCCCAGGTCAAGAACTTAACTGGTTAAAATCACTCATTTTTTGTTTGGTTGCTTATTTTTAGGGCTGGGGATTGAATTGGATGCCTTGCACAGGCTTAATTTTCTGCTCCACCATGGAGCTAATTGTCAGCCTTTGAAATGATGCCTTGCCCTTTACAATCTGCCACAATGCAATGTATTTCTTATTTCTTTTCTAAACTAAGACATATACACTTGTGAAATCTTAGGGCATAACCTGTGAGCATATTTACTTTAGTGATATGAAGTTGTGCAAAAGATAACTTTCAAAAGTCAAAAGCTTTGACTTCTATAAGGCATAGGTCAGTATCTTCGCATTAAGTTGGCTTTTTAGAGGAGCTCTGATTATAAGATCCTTGGTTTGGGAGAATTATTCTTCCTAACTTAAATCTTACCAGATCCTTCTAGGAAAGTGTATATTAAAGCAAGATGTGGTTTATGCTGGTTGTAATTTATGTTTCAGTTAATATATAGGCAAATACCATAAGTAGATTAGCTCTGTGTTCTATTTATTTTAAGACAGTGCCTTTCTGTGTTATCTAGATTGGCCTCAAACTCAGGATTTTTTTTTTTTTTTTTTTTTTTTTTTTTTTTTTTTTTTTTTTTTTTTTTTTTTTTTTTTTTTTTTTTTTTTTTTTTTTTTTTTTTTTTTTTTTTTTGTCTCAGCCTTCTGAATAGCTGGGATTATAGGCATGTGTCACTGTGCCTCACTATGTCTTGGGTTTTTCATCTGTCACATGTAACATATGAAGGAGTCATCCCATCTGTATGCTGATTGCAGTGGCAGGCTTGGGCCTCAGTGTGCCTAGAAGCATCTGCAATGGATGATGTATAGAAAGGCAGCTATTAAGTCTTTATGTCGGCAAGGAAATGCTGTCTGCTGGCATTTTTGGCTCTAGTTTTCTTTGTTTTCTCAAAAATCATCAGTGATGTTTCCAGAGAGGTTGAAAGACATTGTCCTCTGAATGAGGCCTTTGTGATGGCTCATAGGGCTGGAGAGAGACCTCTGAAGTAGTAATATTGGTGGGCGAGCCAAGTTATTTTCATTAACAGCAACATGGTGAAAGACACAGCTTCAGAGCTATGGTCTCTCATAACTTTGGAGGTCTCTGTAATCCAAGGTGCTAAAGCACTAGACTGGAAACAGAGATGGAAGGTTTTCATTCTGGGTGTGCCATTAATTGCCTGTGCTCCCTAGATTGGTTTAGGACAGTGGTTCTCAACTTTTCTAATGCTGTGACCCCACAATACAGTTTCTCATGTTGCGGGTGACCCCAAACCAAAAAATAATTTTGGTGGATACTTCAAATTACTAATTCCAATAAATAACATTTCACCATGGCATAGCATGGGTTTAAATATGTATTTTCTGGTGGCTTTAGGTGACCCCTGTGTTTTGGTCGTTTGACCCCCACTGGAGTCACGTGACCCACAGGTTGAGAACCGCTAGTTTAGGAGATATGATAAGCTGCACCTTTTTCTTCTTGTTCCTTTACATATTTTTTTTTTTTAAAGCGAGTGATGTGGATGTAGAGCATTTCCTGTCACACAGACGGCAGAGGTAAATGTATATGCCTGCTCGTCTTAACAAGAAAATGACAGAGTAGCTTTAAGCTTGATTTCTGTCCTGTCAAAGTCTGCACATGTGAATGTATCTTCTCTTCTGGGGAGTGGCCATATCTTTCACGCAGTTTAACTCTGAGTCCCCGATACCTGACACCCAAGTCACTGTACCTGTGGTACAGATGGGATGGTAGAACTGGGATTTATTCCTCATTGTCTGGCTGGACTTAACTTCCTAGCATCTCATATCCTTCTTCTACTCAGAGAACTTGGTATTTGGGGGGGGGGGAGAAAAGAAAACAAGGGAAGGGAAGGAGTGAGAAGTTTCGTGACATATTTTTGGAAACTTCCAGAGGAAATGGATACTAGCTCCTGTCTCCTTTTCTTTCCTTCACCCCTTTTTCCTTCTGCTCTTCTGTACTCACTGTTTTTCTACTCTTCGGTTCTCCCTGTGTCTCCTCATTTCGGCTTATTTCTCCTCCCCACTACCCTAGTGCACTTGCCTACCTCTCTGTTTACCAAGTCCTAGCTAGAAGAAAGTGTTGATTGAAAATCTACTTCCTAATTCATATTGCATGAGACAGTGCTTTTCTGGGTATCAGAGATGATAGCATGTCCTAGCCATTCTTGTCTTACATTAGGATTCACTGGAAGAGCAAATTTAATATTAAAAGCACACGCGTAAGTGACACACTAAGGTAGGCTTGCCGAGGCTGCATGCAGAGTTGGGTAGAAGAATGCAGAATGGCTGGCTATGTCCTAGAGAGCCAGAGGACCCAGCCCGAAGTTAAAGGCCTGGAGCTCCCCTTGGCCTCCAGTGTAAGGATCTGCAGTAGAAGCTGAAGAGACTGTGTTGGAAGCCATAGGGAATCGAAGGTGAATGTCAAAGGGGATGGTGCTAACGGGAACTCCCCAGTGGGGGCAGAAGGACAGACCTCCTTCTTCATTTACCTTTCTCTTCCATCCAGGCTACAAGCCTGTCAGTTTGTGCCACCCTCATTCCAGGCTGGCCTTCTCTCTTCAGTTTTCTGCTTGCGGGTCTTTCATGTACCAGAGTGCGCACCTTTAATCCACTAGGCCCTGCAGTCAAGTTGACACCACAATACCCATCACACTGTGTGGGAGAAGAGGACTGTCACCTTGTGAGTGGGTCACCAGGGCCTATCTTCCCATTGGCTCAGAAGAACTTGGTGCACACTCCATGTGTATGATTGCAAGTGGGTAGAGGATACTTATCCCAAAGAAAGCCAACCTCTCTTTTGTTTGTTAGAATTTTTCCTCATTGTTGTTTGTTCTTTCTAAAGTTTCTTTATGAAGATCTGTTTTTGGTATTTAGATTCCACCATTTGATGGTTAGGTTGGCCTGTTAGCACGACTGGGTTTGGGCCCTGTCCCCAGGCTGTTCGTGGGGCGCTCTCTGGCTGAGTGGTCCAGACACATCTCTGGGGTCTGTGTTGGTGCCTCTGAGTCGTCCAGACACATCTCTGGGGTCTGTGTTGGTGCCTCGTGCCTCCTTTCAGTCCTGTTCCTCGTCTCTGCTTCCCAATTGCCTAGAAAAAGCATCTCTTCCCTCCCAGCCTCTTTCACCATGATGTTCCTGGTCAGAGCCAGGCAGCCATGGCTGGAATCCCCTGGACGAATGAGCACAATACTCATGTCTGAGTATTGTGTCCCATCAGTACACAGGATTATTTATAGAAAGAAAAAGCCAGGCTAGATCTCATCTCTGGATTTTTGGACCAGTCTTGACCTTGGTTCAGAGACATTTTAGTTTATAAGAGAGGCTTTGGTTTTTATCAGACCAATTTTAAAGATTATTTTTTTAGCTCATAGAAAGTGGGTTATATTTACAGGAGTAGATAGGACAGGTGTAAACTATTTTTAATTCTTCACTCTTTGATGATGAAATACTTCTTCATATTTAGACCTTGATACTCTATCAAATGATCCTTTGTTCTTTTCACTTTTATGTTCTTCACACCTTCACACCCCAAATTAGATAGGCATGGCCCTAATTAGGGGTTTTAAAGGCTTCCAAACTGTCAGTATTTTATTGGCTTACTTTCCTCTGGCTCAATATTGATGCAATTTGAAAGTTTTACTGATGAGCTTGAGAGAGAAGTTTAAAATACATAGCTGGTAAAATATCTTTTATCTTTTGGTTAATAACACTGTCTTCACTGTAGATGTTTCTGCCATTCTGATTGCAATATTTATTATTTACAAAGTGCTTTCACATGGCTCCCAGAGCTTATGAGTAATGAACTATCTAATTTGGGAGTTCAGTGTTGAACCTGTGCCTCAGCAGCCCTGCCAGTCAGCACTGAGAGGAGCTGCCTCCATCCAAGGCGTGGTCAGGTTTTGGGACAGACATTCCCACACCGTCTGCAGCAGCACAGCCCATGCTTTCATACACGATTCCTGAGCTGTCAGTGTGCCACACACTTTGCTGAGTCTTCAGATTGTCCTTGTGCTACACCTAGATAGTGGCTCACGTATAGTGATACATGAGACCCCCTGGTGGCTTTGGTGTGGAAGTTTTTTGCTTATGCCTTCTGAAAATGAAATTATAGGAGTACATTTAAAGCACATCGAATATTTTGAAAGAAAGGCTGCTGGTGTCTTCCTTTTACGATTAAAATAAAGGAATGGCAGGGTAGTCCTGTGCACCCGTGCTTTCCAGTCTTCTCTGGACCCCTCCCCCACCCCGCCCATCCCACTGTGTCAGCAGGAGGACAACGCCAATTTCAGACTGTTTGTTTTGGGCTGCTGGGTTTTCTTTTCCCCTCTCTGATCTCTCTCCCTCTCTTCCTGTGTCTGGAATCTTCACTCCAATCCAGGATGTTCCTGGATCATGGCATACCAAGCTTCCTTCTCTCCTACTCTGGGACTTGACCAGATCACATTTCATGCTTTCTGATTCCCAGATCATTTAGAGACAGGACACTGGTGTTTGAGTTTCCTGACCCTAGGCCCATAGTTGGCACCTTAGTGGTGCTGAGTGTGCAGGTGTGAAGTCAGTGAGTGGACCAGACAGGGGCTTTGGCCTGGCTCCTCATTCTTTTTCTGATAGTGCCTGATTACTCCAGTAACACTTTTCAAGGTGCTGCTGAGAGTTGCTCATTCCTATCCACAGTGGCTGTGGTTTGGTATTTTAAGGCATATATTTTTTGAGCATAAAATTTTGGTTCTTTCAGATGGAGGCATTGATTTGATGATACTACTTTTTATTTTAAGTACCACTTGCAAAACAAGGAGAAATTTAAACTTGCCTGTGTGATCTACTTACAGTTTCAGTGACAAAATATACCAAAAATGCTGATATTTTCACTTTATTATCAGAAAGATTAACTGGAGAAGTTAGCTTACTGATCCATCAAGTAGAATTGAAAGACTTTCTTGCAAACATAGGGTTTGTACTTTTTGTTACTTGTGGACTTAGGATAAAGTTTTATGCAGAGTCACATTTTGGCCACAAAAGTTTGTGCAGATAATGTTATAGCTGTCTGCAATACAAATTTTTGTTAATCAATAGGCACATGAGCTTCTAATATAGCTTTAGATTTTCTAAGTTTATGCAGGTAAGGTCATAGTTTCTCCCCCGTACCAGTTCTTGTTTATTAATCAGTAGACACGCCAGTGCTAACATACCTTTAGATTTTCTATCGGGAGGATACACAGTCCCAGACTTATACACCAGCCTGTCTGGCAAGAAACTCAAAGGTAGTTAGCCATGTATGAGTTCAGTTTGTGGTGGTCATTTGCCTTTGAAATCCATTCTCCTTACTTAAGTTAACTTTGGAATGGAGCATGTTAAGATGGATCATAAGTCTGGTGTAGCTTAGTGGTAGAATGCTTGTTTGGCAGGTTCAAGGCCTTGGGCTTCATTTCTAGCAGTGCCCCCCCCCCAGCCCTATTTTTTTAGGGGGGTGTTAGCTTGTCCACAATCTACTGCATTGTGTTTTAGCCTTTGAAATGGACTCAAGGCCATACATGGTGGTCTACAATTAGAAATACTAGGCATAGATTGATTCCCACAGGAAGCCAGCAACATTATCCTCAGGGGTTGTTTAGTCTGACCTGTACTTGCAGAAATTTCTTTTCTTAAAAACTGAGGTAAAATTCACAAAGCATAAAAGTATTCATTTTATTTTACTTCCAATGTATTTAGTATAGGGTCTCACTATACAGATTGGACTCATAATGATTCTCCTGTTTTTCAGCCTCCGCCCCTGCATCTGCCTAAGCAGGCACTTTAATTTGCTGAGTTTTCTGGCTGGTCCTTAAATTATCCATTTTAAAGTATTCAATTTAGTGTACGTGCACAGCTGTTTTTTTAGAGATGAAGTTGTATTCTTTCTCTTAGGAATTCAAGAAGACATTTTAATTAGAATTTCAATATATTTAAAAGTCATGCTGGGCGTGGTGGCGCATGCCTGTAATCCCAGCACTCGGGAGGCTGAGGCAGGAGGATCAGTGTGAGTTCGAGACCAGCCTGGGCTACAAAAGTGAGCTCAAGGCCAGCCTGAACTGCATAGTGAGACCCTGTCTCAAAAAGACAATAAATAAATAAATAAATAAATAAATAAATAAATAAATATCATATAGCTGGCCTTGTGCTATTGAATGGTAACTGCTGTTTGGAATTTTATAGGGCACAAAAAATGCTCAGCTATGCTTGCACACTCCAACAGTATTAAATGGCCTGAATAATACTTTACTATCCAAAGGCAAGCTTAGAAAGCAATTTTACTTGCTTCAAATATACCTTGATAACAACATGGCTTGACTTATACCATAAGAATCAGAGTTTTTACAAAATGTCCTGAAATTCTCTGCATTGGTGTCCCACCTAGTATTTATGTGCAGTAATGGAAGATGAATTGTGACTCATCTTTAACCTCAGCAAAGGTCTGCAAAGATCCAGTCAGGCAGAGCCAGTTTTAATTGATTGGAGATTTAGAAAAGCCGCAAAGGAGTTTATGCAGCCGAGTCTACAATGAAAGTAGGGATTATTGGGAAGGGTAGGTAAATATGAAAAATAGCGTAGTGCTCATCTACTGCAGGATGACATGTAATCGGGTCTGTGGATGACCACAGCAGGGAAATATCTGACCCTCGTATGGGTGTCTTTTTAAAAGTGTGAACTACTTGTGCAATTCTTTTTTTATTTTATTTTTTTACAAATTGAATGTTTACCTTGCCAAGCACTTGGATGCACAGAAAGTTTCAGGAGCTAAGTAAATACCTTGTTGAAAAAGAAAATTGAAGTGACCAACAATAACATTTCTTAATTTAAATACTACACAAACCCCACCTGCTTGATTTAGCAAATGTGCAAGTTCATGGTGGCAAATCTGCTGAGAAGAAAAAGTTCCAATTCAGAGCAAGGTGTTTGGATAGAGATAATCAGAAACACTGGAGATCCAGGACAAGATAAACCTGACAAGTAGTAAAATTCAGGTCCTCAGGAAGGAGGTAGACAGAGCCTAGTGTGGCTGGGGAGATAGCTTGGCTGTCTAAGCACCTGCCTGGCAAGCACAAGGACCCAAGTTTGATCCTGGTACTGCATGCTGTGTCAGCCTTGAAACCAGGAGTGATGGCACATGCCTGTAATCACAGCATTAGGGGGACTGAGACAGGAGGAACAGTGAGTCCAAACTGTGTAGCAAGACCCTGTAACAAATGAATTTAAAGAAAGAGGGAGGGAGGAAGGAAGAAAGGAAGGAAGGAGGGAAGGAAGGAAGGAAGGAAGGAAGGCAGGCAGGCAGGAAGGGTCCAGTATGGGGCAGCCAATCTAATTGGCTCTTCCTGTTGGGGCTGAGGAGATAGGGGATTGTTCCTGCACAAGTCAGCCGAGTTCAGACTGGGACTGACACTTATTGGCTAGGAACTATATGTAAGAAGATTTGAGTCAACTGAAGCTTGGAAACAAACTGCAAAGTGTGTGCCTCCTAAGGACTTCAGAGCTCCACCAGGGGTGGGAATAACTAAGGCCAGTCCTGTCTGTGAACTAGGAAATGAGGCTGAACAGATGGCCAGCTGGACTGCAGAATGTTGTGCCTGAAAGGGTATTTTCCTGTCAGGATTAAGGAAGCAGATCAGTGGGTTGGTAACTCCTTCTTTCTTCTACCTCCTCGTATTGCCTGACTAGATTACTTCAGTAACTAAAACCTTTACAAAGTAAAATATTCAATGAACAGAGCTGTTCATCTGAACCAGCTTCCAGGTTAAGAAAAGTCTTCTACATTCCAGTCAAGTGACTTTCTCAGAACAACTCGAAGTGCATCAGGATTTTATCGACAGTCTGCATTGCTATTAGTCGTCCAGAACTGATTTTTCTGGGGGTCATTTACCAGGGTAAATCGTGGTCGCTGAGCCCTCCTTCCCACTCCCCAGGCAGCCCACCTGCAGCATCGGGGAGGTAGCCAGCTGGCTAGGAAGCTTGTGCATATCCTTTGGTGCTACTTAAAATCAACCTCCATTTTCTGTCATTATGATCATAGACAATTCTTGCACAATTTGAGATGCCTTAGAATATCCAAGTAGCACGATCAAAGAAGCAGGTGGACTTAGGGAAGGTGCTCAGGAGAGAAGTCTATCTGAAAGGCTCATCAGCACAAAGGTAATAATTTAGCCCTTGGGCTTGGATAGAACTTCCCAAGGGCCTTTCCTTCAGTGAATGAGAAAAGACACCTCAGGTATAGTTGACTTTTCTTAGGCAAGTGTTGATTGTGTCTTAATTCTTATCAGTGGGAAAGTTGTCTAACACCATCTTACCATTTTAGTTATTTAGTTTTTAATTTGGACGGATAATTGACTCTTGGTTGTGAGTCCACACTAACACCCACTCCTGGTCCAGGAAATGGGCAGCTAGTGTTCATTACTCTGAACTCACTCAGTGTTGGAATAATTGTCGGATTTGTTTATGTTTTGGCTCAGTAGTCACACAGGATGGATCCCAGCAAGGACTAAAATCCAGCCAGCCCTGCCAAAATGTATAAGGCAGATTGTCCAGTGCAGTCAGAAGTACCTGTACTTGCTGGGTGGGCTGGCTCCCCATGCTGTCCCACTCAGGGTCTGCACTCCAGGCTGCTTGCACATGCTTTCTGGAGACGAGTGCCTTCTGCCATTCTTAGCAGGGAGTAGCATCTCGCAGATGTAAGGAACAACGTTTCTCACCATCACATATGGAACCCAATGTGAATCCCCTTTTAGTGATGTAGGGGAAATGTCAGATATCAGATATGCCAAATACATGTTCTCCAAAGTCGAAGAGTGAAGTCTAAGGAACTATGGAGGTCAAGAGTAGGACAATTTATTCGAGACAAAGAAAGGGGAAGAGGATTGGGGAATAGGACTGGCTCCTGAGAGACAGCGGGTGTCTTGGATGAGTTGTCAGTGAGCCTACTTCTCAAAGGAAGTATTATAGAGCAAGATCATGAAGTGGACGAGCAAAGCTTAAAATTATGGTTAGCTAGTAAGATTGCATGGATAGTTCCTTAGGTAATATTGATCCGGTGGTACCAAGGGCACATGGGTGAAATCTTTCTTGGTCGGTAATAGGCAGTCTCAGCATGCCTGGTCTTAGTATTAGGGGTGGGAGAGGATGGCTCACCTCACCCCTCATGAGATCCTGGGAAATCTCCGAAGGGCAGTCCCAGCAACCTTAGTCCCCATCCCTCCCTTAGCAAGGTATGTAAATGTGGCCACCGGGACACCAGTCTTCAGACGCATCTCCAGCATAGGTTCCATGACTTCTGCATCAGCTTGCTCAAGGGCCACATTTTCCCTCTTCAGGTTAGTAACCAGTCCTGTGCCGGTGACCCCAGGTATTAGGAAGAGACGTTGGACTCCCAGGGTGATTGGAGATCCCAGCCCTTGTGTTCCAGAGGAACAGGAGTAGGAAGTGCACTTCGCTGTTCTGCAGAGTTGTGCTGAGTCCTAGGAGCACTCACAATTGCACTGAATATGTAACACATGTGTGGGCTTCGCTAGAAGCAATTAAAGAAAAACAGCTTTAGTTAAAGACATTTTGTGAAGCTTTTTGGATACCAGAAAACTATTAGGCATTTACCACTTCTGTTCTTTAGAGTTTCTATAAGATGTTCCACAGTCATTTTTTAAAAAAATTTGCTTATTCCTGATGATTTTCAGAAATGCTACCAGAAACACAGGTTAGTATGAAATCAGATGTAGCTGTTCATTTTTATTTATAAGTAGACCCTTGGCTGCCATAAAATGCAAAGCTTGATTTACTGATTTAATTGTTTTTAATCTTGCTATGCAACTGAGACTCATAGTGATCCTCCTGTTTCAGCTTCCCTGGTGCTGGTATTACAGTGAGTGCCACCACTCCTGGTTTTGGTGGCTGGCACAACATATGGTACCAGGATCAAACCCAGGTCCTCGCGCTTGCCAGGCTTGATTTAGAAAGATACTTAAAATATTAGATGGGCTCATGTATAATATTTTTCAAAATGTGATAGTTAAGGTGTTAACATAAAATTTGCAGTTTATTATTTAAAATCTGTGTCAATAATCTTATAAGAAATCAAATTTTCAATTTCAGGCCAGAACTTCAGAATTGTTCCTAAGCAGTACATTGAGTCAAGTGTCATAACACACTTGTGCAGTCCATCCTGCCATGAAAGGATCACTTCAGCCCACAGGCTCAAATCCAGCCTGCTAACCTGGTGAGACTGTGTCTTGGAGGAGAACTTCTAGAACCTTTATTGATGGCAGTGGTTCTCACACTTGAGAGCAAATTAGCAACCCTTGGTGTATTTATGAAAGTAGATTTCTGGGCCCACCTTCAGTTTGGGGTTGGTAGTGTCATCAACCAGCCCAGGGTTCTTTTGTTTCAATCCACATTTCCTGACCTATAAAGTACACCTGTCCTATTTCAGAAAATCTAGAGTAGGGCTTAAGAAGTTACATTTCCAGCAAATGCCCAGGGGTTCTGATGTTGAATCCAGGGATTACAGTTTGAACAATGCTTTGGGAGAAATTGATGACGTGTTACATATCAGAACTCTTTTTCCTATTCTAGTTTCTTTGTAATGCATTTCAGGGTGAGATGTATTGCTCTTGGTTAAGAATTCAAATGTGTCTATTTGACTTTTACCACATTTTTTTCAAAGTGGGAGGTGTGGTTTATGGTATCTGTCAGAAGCAGGCAAAATAAGACACTTGTGGACATATATTTTAGTGTATGGATAAACTGCTGTCAGATGATAATAGTCTTAATCATCTTAATTATCAATGAGAAGTGATTCAATAATTATTGATTAGGGATGTGCTAGGTATGCAGTAGCACTCCAAGTGTTTGGGGGTATACTCCATGAATAAAAGCATACATTTTCATCTCTAATGGATTTTCAGTATTGGACAGTGGCTGGGAAGGCATGGAAGAAGGAAGTAGACAGTGGAAAATGCATGTTGGATAGAAGAACTGTGGACAAGACTGCAGCAGAGTGACGTGACAGGAAGTGACGGTGGGTGAGGGCTGTCATATGTGGGTGTCGGCAAGCACAGCCTTCCTGTAACAGGTTCCTCCAGAATGTGAGGCATCTATGCATCTGGCTGTTTGGTCAGAGGTGTGTCTAATGAAGAGAAATACTTCTAAAATAGGCAGCGCAGGGTTTGCTGTTCATACAAACTGGCAAGGAGGCCAGTGAACAGAAACCTGGTGAGTGTGGGGAGGTGGGTGGTGACTCTGTAGAGCTTTACTCTGAGTGGGAAGGTTGAGTGAAGGGTTCCAAGAAGCACAGTGATGGCATCTGCCTTACCTTTAGGAAGGTGCACATTACCTCACGTGCAGAATGGGGCCATGGAAATGACCCTGGCTGAGGTTGGATGATAGAGATGAGCAAAACTCTGGCTCTGATCACTGCAGACATTCAAATGGGTCACAGAGGTGTTGACCGGTAGCTTGACTGCTGATTGGCATGGCTTCCCCACACAGTGTTGCTGCCAGAGCTGAGACCTTGCAGTTGGTGCATGAAATGAAACCTCTTTATGCCAGTGGTTCTCAACCTTTCTAATGCCGTGACCCTGCAATACAGTTCCTCATGTTGCAGTGACCCCAAACCGAAAAATAATTTTGGTGGCTACTTCAAAACTGTAATTTTTCTATGGTTATGATTCAGAATGGCTTTAGGCAACCCCTGTGTTTCGTCGTTCAACCCTTGCCGGGGTTGCAGCCCACAGGTTGAGAACTGCTGCTTTATGCCAACCCCAACAGTTCATGTATCCATCCGGCAGCTTACATGTCCCTCGAAGAGGTCCAGCACCTGCTTTGTATCCCTCCCCTCGACATTACACATGGGGGATCACAAAAGAAGATTTCTTAATATAATTCTTTGCCAAAATTACCATGAGTGAGACCTTAAAAATGAGGAATGCGCTCTGCATGTGGTAGAGAACAGGTCTTCTAAGCAGGGAAGCAGGCATGGTCCGTGCAGGGAGGAGGGGGGAGGAGAGGTCTCCTGCACAGGCCTTGTGCGTTCTTTCAGTTGAGGTGTGTCTTTGTGGCCCACTTCCACCAGGGCGAGCTCTGTGTCCCTCTTCCATGTGACAGGACTGGCAAGCGACACTTAGGCCAGCCCTACGCTTCTCTCAGGAGTTCTCCTCTGCTTCCTCTCTTCTACTGCACTCCCCACTGGTCTTCCTTCCTTGTGTTCACTTCTCTGCCTCTGCTTTTCACAGCTTACCAGTTAGCCCACCCGAAGAGGATTGTTCAGGGAAATACTTGAAAAACATTTCACATAGCATTTTTGTATTAATAAGATTATTCATTTGGGGACCTCCTCTTCTTCCTTCATTATTTTTGGATTAATAAATGCTCACCTCTTTTCTCAATCAGCATGAATAGCCTTAATTTGTACTCTAAGGCAGGGGTTGCTAAAATGTACACTCACAAAACATACAGTAAGGAACATATAACATAAAGGAAACCAATGATCACAATTATTGTGTCTTATTGTGGAAGTCCTTGGTTATCAATAATAAATTTCTGCCTTTTAGTGCATTTGGTTCACTGTCCCTTGGAGGCTTTGCTTTTAGAATATAGTCCAAAGGTTTCTGGTAGGAACATGATTTAGAAAAGTGTTCCAGCAACTGCTATTGAAGCAAGAGGGCTTCCAGGTGTGTCTCGGGAAGGGTCAAAGAGTGGGAATTCATTGTGGGTATTGCCTAATTTTTTTTTGTAATCTTTTTGAGACCGTGTCTCACTGTGCAGTTCAGGCTGGCCTTGAGCTCACTGTGGTAGCCCAGGCTGATCTTGAACTCGCATTGACCCCCCTGTCTCAGCCTCCAAGTGCAATCAACTGTCTTGATTTAGGGGCTGTAACATTTTTTTTCTCTCTGATCCTTGAAGATGCTCACCAAGCTGTGGTTTACTCTTCTATAAAGTGGAGTTAGTCAATCTGCTTTATGGGATTACTGTGAGGATGACCCCTAGGAAGTGGTGATGATAACAGTCCATGGTGTTGAGTGCTTAGTACCTGCTAGGCACTTTCTAATAAGCATTTCAGCTGTCCTGCCCTGGCTGCTGCAGTAGACTGTGCCAGGCGGACAGCGTGGAAGCGGTTGGCCTGGGGCTCCTGCTCTCTGCATTGCCAGATGCACACAGTGCTCCCTGCTGTGTGACAGCAGCCCCTGCAGCCCCAGTGGCTTAGGTCTGATTTTACCTTGTGAGAAGCAGTTTGACTCTGTTAGTGTGTAATGCTTTCTGTTTTTAGTAGGCTGGATCCCTGTGAGAACACTTTCACCTTTATTGTTTTCTGTTGACTGAAATGTCTTTGTTTTATGTATTTTCCTTGTGCTGTCATTGTTCTGAATAGGGATGACCCGTTGGACCTCAGCGTCTGCTTCTCCTCTATCAGGCCCATCTCGATGTGATTTTGATGATGACGACAGATGTTTTAGGTGACACATTCATGTCTTCCAGGATGTCTATGGCTGTGCACATTTGTGGGCTTCCAGCGTGTGTTATCCTCAAAATCATCCTTAAGGCACAGCCAGTCCTGGTGCTGACTAGAGGCCCTGCTGTGTGGGCACCTTCAGAGGCAAAGGTCTTTGCCTAAACCTTTGTAAGTTTCAGACTCCTTCCTGCAGAATGGTGCCGGCGGTCGTGATGATGCTGATGGTGCTCATCTCATGGGTTATATGTGCTGTACAAAACTCGGCAGACAAGCCACAGCCACTGTAGGTTTATTCTTCCTCCGCATTTGCGTATGTTTTACTTTTCTTCCGTATCTAATTAGTCTCATGATGCTTTTTTCCTCTTTCCTCTTCCGGCTCATCCTCCTCCTCCTCCTCCTCCTTCTTCTGTTCTTTTCTTTCTTTATCTGTCTAGTAGTGTGTCTTTTGGCCTTAATTCCCTCTGTCACTCTGCCTTCCATTCTGTGACCTTCGAGTACCACTTTTACCAAATGTCCTTTTGAACCAATAGTCAACATTTAGAAAGACCCTCCATCGTAGAACTTACTTTCTTTCCACCTGGTTCCCTTGTGCCTAGGAATTTAAGATTTTTTTTATCTTCTAGGTCAGGTGTCAGAGTTGGCAAATGGTGACTCATGGTGAATTTTCCAGGGAGAGTGTGTGTTGAAGATAAGAGCTGGTTGCCCTGCTGTTTCAACCAGTGCCCTGAGCTGATTGCCCAACTAGGAGGTGGAAGAGAGAGGAAGAATGTTTCCCAGGCACACATAAACTATTAGGAAAGGGAAAACAGAAGGCACCAAGACTGAACCTCACAGCTGGAGGAGATTGAAAATACAGGATAAGCAAATAGGAGATATATTTTGTTGGAGAAAATGAAAGGCAGTGAATATTGTGGTAAGAAAGATCAATGGGCCCAAAATATTTAAGATAATAGTGTAGAGTATCATCGGAACTAGCCTGGGATGCCAAGAAGTAAGATTTCCTGTCACCAGTTAAAAGTTGCCATGGCTCTGTGGAGATCCGATTACACAATGGCCGTTGCCACAGGTTCCCCTTACTTCGCTCGTTCTCCTATCTCTTCCTCCCTGACATCACTAGGTTTTGCAGTTGCTGCTGCAGGAGCAGCTGTACAGAGCAGTGCCTGGTGTGCAGCCAGTGCTCAGAAAACGTCAGTGAATTAGCCACTCTCTTCTGGGATTTACCAGGCAGGGAAGCCAAGAAATGGGTTACCATTCAGTTTTTAAGAACTTGGTGTTACTCAGTGGTTTTGGAAGTTTCTGAATTGTCCTATAAGAAGACAACTGAACGATTTTCAAATTGTAGATTTTATAGTATTTCCAGTTGTAGGCAATAATCTTTTGCATTTGGGAGTTTCGTAGGAGTGTCAGTAATACTTTGTGTGTGAGGAGAAATACAGACTGCTATGCCTCTAGGAACTAAGCCCAGCTTCAGTTAGGCAGCTCTGCTTTAATCAAATTTATGTTGTCTACCTTTTGCCTAAGGTTTCACTTGAGGAATGGGTTCTACTACTACAAAGTTGAGTATTAAATTAGAAAGTTGTTTAAAAGCAGTCTTGGTCTCCTCTTGATTCCTTTCAGACACATTCTACAGTTGAACCAGAATGTTCTTTCCTAACATAAACTTGATCATCAGTTCAGTTCTTCTACCTAAAACACCATATGGAATCTGACCAATAATAAAAACAGTGACCTACCATCTGTTGAGCCTAAGTCAGTAACAGTACTCCAAGCATTTCATACGTGTTAGATTGTTTGATCATTTTTTCTGTTGGATTGAGAGTATCTTAATTTCTCTTTTTATAGATGACAGAAAGAGGCTCAGAGAGGTTAAAGAACTTGCCACATGGGAAATGACTGCTATTAATGTGAGAATAAAGATTAAGCAGGATATTGGAGGATTATCTACCTTTCTGTGTCTGGATTCTTCCAACAGTCTGGTGAAACTTCTGGAAACATCTCAGGGTACTTTTTTTTTTTTTCCCTCAGTACTGGGGATCAAACTCAAGACCTTGCCCTTGCCAGGCAGGCTCTTATGCTCCTGAACTATATCCCCAACCCTTCAGTGTGCTACTATTAAAATGTATACCATAAATAATGGCATTATAAGGGGAAAACACTAAGTTTAGACACAGTAAGCAAGATACTTTTAACAAACTTGTATGGATCAGAAGTAATGTCTGAGCTTCTTTACATTTATTAAATAAAAAGACATAGAGTCAAATGATGATGAGCACCAGTGAATTTCAAGATATCTACACCAACTCTAACATGAGGCGAAAAGTGTTTAATTTCTATTATTAAAAATGTTGCAGGTGTTATAATAGTATTATAATTTATCACCTGTATCCACAATGGAAGGGTTGCATTTCTATGAAAGGCTAGTAAAAATATGAATGTAAATGTTTTTGTCGAAGTTCTCTGACTGCTGGTATGTGATTGTAGCTGTTAGCCTTGCTTGGTGGTCTGGCCAGGTTCCTGGTGGCCTCACCAGCTCTGTGTCTCCTGTGCTGCGCTTGCTTGTGCTGCACACAGGGCTTCTGGTCCCTCGTGGTGTCCCAGCCAGCTTCTGCACATCGTGGTGCATCCTGTCCCTTCTCTCCCTCTTGTTCCAGTGCACGGAAGACTTCCTTTCCTCTCTGCTAGGTCACACGTGCCTGCTACAACACCGGAGTCTCAGTAACTGAGTCAGAGCTACGGATCTGTGGATATTCATAGCATCATCCATGCAAACTCTGTCTCCAAGCAGAGCTCAAGCCTTCTGTGTATATTAATTTGCTTGGGCCGCCATAACAAAGTATGACAGGCTAGTTGGCTTAAATAACAGAATTTTATTCTTGCACAATTTCAGAGTTTAGAAGTCACAGATCGGTGCCCACAAGGTTGGTTTCTCACGAATGCCCATTCCTTGGCTTACAGAAGGTTGCTTTCTCCCTCTGTCCTCATATGGTCATGCTTCCAGTCTTGTCTGTGTCCTGATCTTTACATAACAGGCCACTAGTTGTACTGGAGTAGTAAGAATGTCACCCTAGTGACATTCTTTTAACTTATCTCCGTGAGGAGCACTTTCTAAATACAGTCACATTGTAACATAAAGGGGTTCGGACTTGGATATGTAAATTTTGGGAGGAAGTGATCTAAGCTTGTCAAGAGCAAGTAGGAAAGAAAGAAGTCTGCTTTTGTTGAGTTTACTGCTCGGTTGCCCTCAACTGGTATAGTACTTAGGCCAGAATACACCATCAGAAGGAACTGCTAAAGGAATGAGTTCATGCATGCAAGCAGCAAACAGAAGTGAGTGAATACATGAATAATGCCATACTTTGTGTCTTAGTCACTTTTCTTGTTGCTGTGGCAAAATACCTGACACCTAAAGTCAAAGGGGGAAAGGTTTATTTAGCTCACAATGTATAGAGGTTTTAGTCTGCAGTTATCTGGGTCCAAGGCAGGGTGGCATGGCAGGAGACCATCAGCAGGGAGAGACAGCTCATGGTGGGCAGAAAAAAGCAGTGACGTAACAAGTGACAAGAGTCAAGCAGTGACCCTCTTCCTGTCCCCAATATTTCATCTTTGTTACCGTAAGAGTTGGTAGCACTCACACTCACAGTGGGGCACCCTTAATCAGAAATATGCCAAACTAATCAGTGGACTAATTTAATAATTACGCGTGCCTGCCCCAAGCGTCACACACTCAGTCGCGGCATCACACGCTTCAGGGCCCGCCACTTTTCAAAGCCCTTCACATGACCTCTTGTGGCTTGGGGGAGACATCTAGAGATGAGCCATCACCCTTTTGTGAAGCTAATATTTTATTTATTGAACATTTAAAACAGGCATTTTATTTCATATTGAAAATTTCAGTAACTGTTTATTCCTTGAGTTCTGTTTTTCAGTCTGCTTACTTATTATATCTGACCTAGGAATTTCCAGATCCCATTGAAAAAAACTTTTCAAATTCATGTAACTATATTTTTCTACTTAACTCTGCTCAAGTAGTGTTAGTGTCATGTAATTGAATCACAAATACAGAATATTTAAGTTTGCACTCTTGAGTGATTAGTTATAACTGGAAATCTGTCTGGAAATACAGTCCTTTGATTTAATAATAGCCGTTTAGTTGCATGAAGCAAGATTTTAGCTACCATGATAAAACTAATTAGGTAGGAAATTGATGAGGCACTTGTTTCCTGGAATGATTTCAGTCGACTATTCATACATTCTTCTTTTCCCTCCCATGGAGATGCAGGTGCCATAGCAGTCACAAATACAAAACTGAGAAATGTAACATGCTAGCAGTATATCTTATGAAAATACTATCTTAGGATATATTGGCATAGTGGGAGTGAGTTTAGATTATAAAAAATGCAAGATTCTTGGTTTTTTTCATTATAGTAACAATCCTAGGAGAATGACAAGAGAGACATGCTTGAGGTGGAGCTGGTGAGCATTGAGTCTGGTCGCTTCCTGAGCATGATGTTCCAGCCTCTTATGTCTGACAAAAATAAATAGAAATAATTTTCATGGAAAACTAAGTGGTCCAAGAGGGAACCACTTAGTTTGTTCAATGCATGTGACAAATCCTTTACTTCATGTGCTGATACACTTTGTGACGTACTAAGGGAGGGTACTGTCTGTAGATTTTGTAACATGCTGCTGTAGCACTAATGGCCCAAGAAACACTCCCAGGATGGTGGCTTTAGGAAAGCAAAACGCAGTCCACAGATTGGTGGGTTTGGTTAAGTGGGATTTATTTATCGGAGCTTCTTTCTTTTCTTGTGGGTATCATAGTTTTATATCATAGTTGTTTGTAAGCCTTTTTCAAAACACTAGTTTTTAAGACAGACTATTGTGATGATTCAAGGTTGGCAGAGTTGGCTGGAGGTTTTTAGAAGAGAAAAAGGCTCAAAGTGTCTATGTTAAATTTTCTTGCAAGTGTCAGAAAGACAGCTCCATTTGGCTTTAGCAAAAAATGGAAGTGAAAGTGTTTGTTAACTAGATGTGTATCTGCAGCACTCAGTGCCCAGCCTGGGCTTTCTGTCCCTCTATTCATGTGGTTCCGAAGGAAGACTTCCATCTGGGTAATCAAGTTGACTCCAGCTGGGCGCCTCGCGTCTGCAATGGGGAGACTGAGTGTTTCCATTCTTCCTGTACCACTCCAGATTTAAGTCTCACGGGGTGATTTGATCCTGTGACTGTCATCTCAGCTCCTTCTCTTGCTGTGTGGTAGGCAGAGCTGGTTGATGCTTTGTTGTCTTTATGTTGAAGGGTGAGGTCCACCCCACTGAAATTCCCTGCACAAAGCCAGGGAAAGGGTCTGAGATGGGCCCTGGGAGAAAATGGAGGTGCTGTGGCCCAAAGCCACAGAAGTGTACGTCAAGGCAGGTGCCCATGTGTACCTTCCTTCAGCTTGTCTATTGTGAAACATCTTTTCCTGAAAATCCAATGAAGTACATTTCTGTAAATAAAGCTGCCACTTAGTTATGCAGCTGCTGATTAGGTTTGGTAGATAATTAGGATCTTGGAGAATGCACAAATGGTTATGTCTCTGTCTCTCTCTCTCTCTCTCACACACACACACACACACACACACACACACACACACACACACACGAACACAAATAAGTAAAGCCAATAGTGAATGTGTGGGCCTGTGGGCAGGCTGGAGTTAATCTCACATATTCTAGGTTTCTTAATCCCAAGGCGTTTTCCTGGCTGCCAAGGGAGACTGTGTTTTTCCAGAGTTCACATTGAGACACAGCTCTGATACATAGTTAATTATCAATGATTTGTTGTTGCAGAATTAAGTGATTGTGATGGGGTAGTAATTTACTAATACAAGGGAGTGGAAAGGGGAGAAGTTAGATTTAAGAGTGAAGCAACAAAGTTGAATTTGAAGGTAAAATATGTTTGAGCGGCTGGTTCGGAGAATTTCTGTAAACTTTGACTGTTTGAAATATTGAACCCAGGACCATTGTAGTGTATCCTGGGCAATCTTATGTTCAGTCCAATACAAAATTTTCTCTGGTAAAAGTGAGAACATATTTCCCTCTGAGAGGCAGTGGGTGGAATGCTGTGCTAAGTGAGAGGCTGTTCAGTGGACAAGTTCCTGGCGCATCTGTTTTCTCGTGAGGACAGAGACACTGAAGTCTCAGAGGGATTATGTGTCTTCGTGTCTGGAGAATTGCATCAGATGCCACATTTTGGGAACATAACATCACATTGCTGCACCCAGGACATTTTGTGGGGCAAAAGTCATAGTTGAAAAAATTCACTTTGTAGGCAACTGTACTTCACTTTTTTTTCTTTTTTTTAAGGGATTTGGATGGTGTAAAAAGACAAAAGGACAAACAGAACTGTCATTGTATGAATAGTTTCTTATGCAGTTGTTCTCCACTCAGTGCCTCTGTTTTATCAAGTGTTTTTAGATAATTTCTATTATCCAAAAATGAAATTAATAGAGTATATCATTTTCACACTGTACAGCAGCTAAACTATGTATAGAAAGTAAAGGAAAAGAAAGCTACACTAGATTATGTAAATTACAGTATGTATGAGATACGTTTGGGTGCATATTTAGTACGACAGTGCTTCTGCTGGGGTTCTTGCTAATAGCAGATTCTGAGTAAGTAGCTCTCAAGAGGATCTGAGAACATGCATTTCAGCCTACACAGAAAGGCAGTACTACTATGCTGGGGCTGTAGTATGTGCAGGGCATCAGAGGACAGTGCAAAACAGTTAGGCCCTGGCACCCTCACGTGGGATCACTGTGAAGGCTGCAGCTCTGAAGCTGCCCACTGCAGACGCTGTGAAGAGGCAGTACTGTTAAAGGTGCAGTTGTTCAAAGATGGTGCTCAACTTTCATTCAAATTTCAAGCAAAATAGTGTTTTCCTCTCGTATGAGATATAAGTAGGTGAGTATTACAACTATAAATTCATGCTATGCTAACTGGGGATATAGTTTAGTGGTAGAGTGCTTGCTTCCCTTTCAAGGGAAGGCCCTGGGTGTGGTCCTCGGTTCCATATCTATACTGAAAAAGAATCATTCTTTGCATTGATATATGCAAGGAAGAGGTTCTCAGCTCAGATGCTTATAATTTCATTTACGCTCTCCTGTGCTAATGGCACACACTGTAGGGATTCTTTGAGGCACTCTTCTTACCAAATCCTAGTTTTACATCCAAGTTGTTATGACAATTGACAATCCCTTCACCTCTCCATCAGAATGCATGCCCACAGATTTCCTCACCAGAGGAAGTCACCTGTTGAGAAGCCTGAACCCAAAGGCCATGGATAGGAGTGGGCCGGAAATACCCCACAGCTGTGTGGGGCTTCCTGTGCTTATCCAGGCAGTGCCACCCAGCTCTCCCAGCTCAGTAGGGTATCAGGCACTGTATGCTGCTCAGCAAGTGACAGCAGAGCAGGAATTTTTGGGAGGTGTTTTCTGCGCTGTTCACTTTGTTACCCTAGTAATTGGGGAAAGAGTGGCTATGGCCATATTTTTAGCTGACAGATTTGTTTTGCACTGTGCTGTGAGAAGGTGTTAAGTGGAAGGCTGTAAAAAATCTGAAGAAATGGAGATAGCTCTGGGTGGGGGAGCTTGTATCTTCCTAGTAACCATGAACGGCACTGCCGTTTCCAGCTTGTCTTCCTCTCCCTCGGGATGCGGAGTTATACCATCAGGACTTGTCCCAACGCTATCTTGGGAGACGCCAGCTACATGGGGCCATGGAAGCTGCCAAGGACTGCAGCTGAAAGTCTTAGTGTTAATTTTGGAAGTACTGTTGTTCCTAATTCAAAGATGAAGAAATGCACTGAAAGTAGTAACGGTCAGTGTAGTGGTTGATACAATGTGTCAACTTGGCTGAATGACTCAGCAGCCTGGTTCCCTGTTGATGGGAGCCCCACTCTGGGGTACAACTGGTTCTTCCCTGGAGTATCACCCGGGCCTGCCTAGGATATGATTGGATTTCTCCCTAGAACGGGATCAAGGGCCCGTCCTGGGGTATGATTGGTTCCACCCTAGGGCGCAATGAGTCGACGTCAGAATGACTGAGCACAAAAAGACTTTTTAAAGGGCTGAAGGAGGAGTCAACACTTCACTTCGTCGGAGAAGCTTCGGTCTTCGCATTCAGACTGGACTTCATCGTCTGGCTTGCAGCGCAGACTCTTCGGCCTCCAGCTTAGACCTCTTGCCTTCCGCCGCAGACTCTTCAGCCTCCAACTACAGAAACTTCAG